>VWYK01008347.1:15712-27265 GCA_013399775.1 Semnornis frantzii | reverse complement strand
TGAATAGGATTTGAATTCAAAACACCTTAAAAGATTAGTATTGGAGTCATGTAGTACTGTATCTCAAATATCCCTTTCATTAATATGGGAGATGGCTTCAAGTTTTGTAATACTTAAACCTTCTGCCTTGTAAATAATGCATATGTGCTATGCCACTATTCAGTATTCAGTCCATTGTTTTCTATTATCTTTCCTATTTATACAGTCTTCCTGCTGTAAAATGATGAAGATTTTGGATATACTCCCCCAGGACAGGAAAACTAGAATTCCATCTTCTCTCTTACAGAAATTTGAATATAATTTGAATGCACTGAAAATAATTTTGAAAGGTAGCATTCTTTGCAGAAAGGTATCAATAGGCATTTTGCAACAAGTTAAGAAAGCAGTTTTTATGGCCTGGCAGTTTACTGTTGTCTTTCAACATTTTAAAAGAAAACTCAAAAAATTACTTTCAAAGGTAATTTTACAACGTTTTAGGTTATACCTAAAGTTTTACTTTTTGCAAGTACATTTTTTGGATATGATTTCGCAAGTATGCATTGAGAAATTACTTTCTGGGCAGTGCAAGGAGGCAGCTTCAGTTTGGGTTGGTTTCCAACATACTGGCTGGGTCTGAAAACTCAACAAAATACCTCTGCCAACTTCTTTGTTTTCCAAAGAGGTGGACTCATGGACACTGCATCACATGGCTGCATACGCTCTTCTATAGGGAACTTTATTGAAGTTGTATGTTAAATCTGTGAAGTAAAGAAATCCTCCCCTGAGGCTCAAGGTGGCGTACTGTATTTGTCCAAGTAAATATTGTGCAGTCTTTTCAAATACAGGCAATGCAAAATTGAGTGAATTGCACCTATCTGTGTGAGGATTTATAGAATAGGTATCTATCTTTGCACTATAAAAATGGCAATAACAGTGGAAGGTGAGTCAAACTGGTTTATACGCAAAAAACCCCCCAAACCAACCACCCAAACCACTCCATACCCATGAACACACACACACACATAAAATGAAAGAGAATGGAATTAATCTCTCTTTTGTTGGACTCTAAACTGTCTCACATGCAGTAATATAAAGCCACTGACATGGAGCAGTATGTCTGAGACAGGACTGTGTATAACAGTAGTTTCCTGAATAAAATGGTAATAATGCCAGATTCTTATAGTCCATTATTCACAAGTCAGAAGACAGCTTTCTAAATGTTTTTACTTTTCAGCATAAAAATAAATCAGAGAGTAAAATAATTATATGTCAAAGCACATACTATCAAAATAGTATACTGTATAAAGGGACTTAAATATGTGACACTTAATCATTTTGTAAACATGAGTTTTCATTGAATGTGAAATGGATGCATGGTAAAGGCAAGGAATATGGACGGTACCAAAGTGAGACATACTACAGTAATAAATAATCCAGATAGTTGAATTTATCTGTTCAGGGATATTTAACTGTCACACTTTGAGGTCTAGCAAACAGTTAAGAGTTATGGCAGTATTATATATTTCTTATTAGAGGTGAACTTCTACTCAGTTTCCACTAGTTACAATTTATTAGGTTGAAGTGATTACTTTTAAACTCAGCTAATTAATTATTGGCTTACTACTTGGCAGTCTTGTTACTTTGCAGCAGAGTCTAAATCCAAGTTATTTATGATGGTAGTTTAGACACTGGAAGTGATCAATTTTCATGAGCTCAAAGTTGAAGCTTGTGGATCAGCACACACACAGTCACACATGCAAGAATAGAGGAAAGCAAAGCAATGACAAAGAGATAGATGCACAAAGTGCAGTTCTTACCACGGTGCAAAAGGAGCAGCAATTGCATCAGACACACAAAACATCAGCATCGTGAGTTTTAGAGACAAACCCGTATTTTACAACCACAATTACTTTCAACATTACTGTGCAGATCCTCTGTCTCATCTTTCCTTTTGGAGCAAGACTTTCACAAGCATAAGTGAAAGTGTTAAAATACAGTGAGAAAGGAGGAATGAAACAGATCTTTATCCACAGGCTACAGTCACACGTTATATATCAAGATTATAAAACATTGTAGCCTGCAATATGGGAGTCATCATATGCTGGTGACTTTCATAGGTGCTGTTTCTATGAGGGAAATAAAGAGACTTTCAATCTATTTAAAAGATGTCTTCTATATGTCACTGCACTTGCACATCATACAGTGACGCTACTTTGGATCAAGCATACAATACCTATCTAGTTCCTTAGATTTCTTAAATCAAACTTGAGACGAAGAGTGGTGTCCTCTATATTTATATAATCTCGGTTTTATTTTCAGAGTGGTGAAATATAAGATGAATGTGGCTGAAAAGGCAGGTTTAACCAGTCTTGCTAGCAGAGCATCCCTCAGCTGCACCTCTGTTCAGCTGTGACAAAACGGCATAGGACATTTTCGTTTCCAGTGAGCCTAGGCCCTGGGCTCCTCCCGTGCTAGAGAATGGATGTAAAACAGATTCCTATTTGGACCAGGCTCAGTTTGGGTTTGGTGTATTTTTTTGTTTTCAGCAAACCTAGTCTTAGTTTGTACCAGGACTGAACCAGACTGTTCATGGCATATACCCTCTTCCTTCTATACGCTTCTAGGTATCCTCTCCCAAGACCATAGAACAGAGTAGAAAATCCAGTGATTTCTTATTCTTGTCATGTAAAAGAGGCAAGGCCTAGCACTCCGGTGTCTAGTGGTGCTTAACAGGACACAACTGTCTAAAGATGCTGCACACCTTAGTGTCAGCATGTTTTACTGTTGCAAATGAAAGTGAAGTCTAAAAATTAAAATCCCCCACTAATTTTAAGCATTACCAAAGCTTCTATCCGGTTCTAAATAAAGCATAAAGTCAAAAGGGGCTTGAAACCAAAATGCCCTACTGCATTTAGAGAATTCCTAGCCAGGTGTTTGTGAGCCTGATGAGTTAGTAGAGCATGAAGTTTCGTTATAGAAATTATTTGATTTGAAAATTTCAACTTGAAGTATAGTTACAGATGCCTTAAATCAGAGGAGATAAAGACAGAGCAAACTTTACAATATTGAAACTTCTGCTTGCAAAATTGTGCCGTCGTTGGTTGTAAATATGCTAAAAGCTTCCTGTAGTGTCTTGTAAATGTGCTAAGCACCCCATGTCGTTCTCCCCCTACCATTATAAATGAGAACAAAGAAAACATACTTCCTATGTTATATCTTCTTTTCCCAAGAGTAACTCTGCTCTTTTGTTTGGCATTAGCAGCTCCATTCCTTGATTGACAGGTTTCAGAATTTGCCATAATTGTGAGTTGTGCTTCCAGTCACTGTGCTTTAGAACCATCAGGGAATGGTACTGTGTGCTGGTATTTCAAAGAAAGGGCATTACAGTGCCAGCATTTACTAAAACCTGAAAAGTTCCCTTTCCCCCCTTCCTCCGCCAGTCCCCATTTCTTGTCTTGGCATCTTTCAGATTCCTGCAACAGCATAGTTACTTTTACATTGTGACATCATAGTCTGAACTACTCCAGTTGTAATTGTCTTAGCACTCCCATTATAAACCTGAGTTTCTATGTGTTATTGAAAGAAGGTTGGCCTGACAAACTGTCTGTCAAATACAACACTCTTCTGCTTGCTTCCTAATATTTGTTCTGGGAGCAAAACAGTATAGGTAGAAAAAGAGGAAATTACTTCCAGGAAATCTTAGCTAACAACAGTGAAATAGGAGCTGACACAGAACTGCTACGTTGTTGAGAAGATGCCAGAGCTTTCCATGGCCAGATGAAGAGTCAGTCATTGGCAAAAGTAAGATGTTTTCATGGTGCAAAGTCCAATCAGTGCTGCAAGGGGCTGCCTGCAGCATGCGATGCTTTGCTGCAGGGGCTGCTGCATGGTGCTTTGAACTTGCTGTCTGCAACCTTTCTGTGCTCAGATCTGCTGTGCTCCGTGGTCCAGCCAAGAAAGTCCCCACCTTGGCAGTCAAAGAAGCATTCAGACACAGTTCAGGGATCAGGAAAAATAAGTATTATATTTTTGTTGTGCAAGTCTGATTTTCCCATTGATTACAGAGGGCAGCTATACTTCATATAATTAAAATACTACTTTGGAAATGAGTTATGATGTACTAAATCTGGAATATCCCTATTGAGTAATGTGCTGTGGTCAGTAGAGTTTATCTTCTTAGTGAAGAAGGACATCGTATGGTTGTAGCTCTGTGTTTTGTGTTTAAACATCTTCCTTTTCCCTGTGGAAAATGAAGTGAGTACTGTGGCTTTTAAGAACTGGCATCTCTTTGAATCACTGTATTGTTGAAAATTTAGTATTTTTGCCAAAATTTATTATTTTCTTTTATTGTTTGGCAAACATAAGGCTCCAGGTCTCTAAGCAGACCACACTACTGGGGTCCTACTGCCCTTTATTCTCTGCTAAAATGGGATCATACACCTTTTCTTATGTTCTTTAATGGTATAGCATAATTTGCATGACTATTTAAATATTTCTGCTATTTATTATTTTATGTTCTGATTTTCTGCATTCAGCACAAACCATTATGATTTCCTTTGTGCAATTTCAGGTGAAAAATGATTTACTTACCAGAAGGAAAAAAGAAAAAGGCATAAATAACGTTCTCATATTTATTACACAGTCAAGTGAGTGCTGCCTAGTTTGAAAGCAACCCTGTGCAGAAAACAGATTACAAAAAGTACAGCATGTGTCTAAAGAGTTTCCAAAAACACAGTTCTGTTTGTGGTACATGGAAGAAAGAACTATGAAAAACATGGTAAAACATCATCCAGAATTACTTTTGCGCAACAGAGCTACTAAAACCATGTGCTAACAAAGACCCTAGTGTTAAAGGTCAGTTTAAAAGGTGAATAGAATTCTAAATAGACTGGAAATATTCAGAAATACATTTTAAGGGCTTAATAAACTTAAACCATCCTTTTGTGGCTTTCAGGGTTATCACTGATGTTTCCTGAAAACTTTGCATTTGCTCGACAGTATAAAATACGTGAATTACAAGATAAAAATTGGAAAAGACTTCAAAATGTCTCAGTCCCTCCCTCTTTTTGCTGCCCTGAAAGAGTAACTTTGCTCCTAATTGTTTACAATATGTGTTATGTTTCAGTGAATCTGCATCTTTCTGTTGAGATATTTTTACTGGTTGCTAGTTTTAGTAGTGGATTTTTTTTTTTATCAATCTAATTTGCTAATCTGTGCAGTTATCTAATATAAAGCTTTTTCCTCTCAAACTTTGTGTTTTCACTCAAGTCTTCCAAATCTATCCACATGGCTTTTCCTTCTTTTTCTTCTATGTCCATATTAATGTCAATGCCTCCTGCAATACCTCACATTACCACTCTGAAATGTAATGTGTAAACATGCTATTTCACTAATAGCTTTTCCTGGCACAGGTCTGTTCAAATATAAGTGTTGGTGAAAAGCAATTTAAAACGATTTGCCAACCCTGCCCAGTGAGTGGTCAGTCACTCTGCCATTTTTTCCCTCCAGTTTCCAAATGTAAATGTTCAACAACATGCATTTTCTGTAAGCTTCAGAAAGTTTATAAATTCTGTGACCCTGCAATACTATCTATACCTGAGGCAATAAGGAGCCAGGAAAGATTTTTTTTGTTTGTTTGTTTTTAAAAAAAGTTATTATTACTTTCTGCAATTCATCCTCCTCTCTTTCCTTCCTCACAAAGGTCATACCAGTGTTTACACCCTTTGTCAGTCCTGTAAGGACAAAGTGTCTTCTGCTTTTGAAAGTTCTCTGTCATCTCTGGGGCAAAAATACCTTTTCCTGTTGCCTTTGCCTGCTTGAGGTCACTAATAATCTAGGACCAGAAGTGGGGGCTCCTTGCCACTTTGGCCTTGGGAGGCTTATCTGTGCTTGCTGAGCTTGATCTTCATGCCTTTGGGAGACATGTTCTTCAAAATAGCCTTGCTTTTTATGAACTACCTTTTCTTTTTGCCAGGCACCAAGCCTTGGGGATATCCCTTCTCCAGAGAACCTGGGTAGTACACTTCGAGGTCTGAGGGGAGATGAGGAGTATGAGGTTCAAAGTCCCTTGGCCCCTGCAGTATCTGAAGACAATTTCTGCTATCCTTGAAGAAAAATACAACTAGTAATTATTTACACTAAATAGTTCCTGAAATGTGTTACATGTAATACTTGCATATAAGAATAACTCATTGAAATATTTTCATGTAATTGTACTCTATGGTATGTATTTCCCAAACAAAAAACCAACCAACCAACCAAAAAAAGTAGTGAGCAAGTAAAAATTGAAGAGCTCCTTTTTTCTCCCTTCTCTTCCACAAATTTTCTGTGAAGGCTTTTAACACATTTTTATAAACAGTACCTCTTAGTTAATTCAGAATAATTAAAAACTTTTGTTTTTTTTTCTGTCTTAGCTGTTGAATATCAATTCTGACCTGCTGATATGATGGTAGAAAATGTGATATAAAGATTTTAATTGACAGCTTGTACTGAATCACTATGCCTGATGGCAAGCAGAGATAACTCATCCTGGTCATGTTCCTGCTGGTTTGTCATGTCCCTCAGTGGTCCCAAGGAAACAATCATAGTTTTATCTGCCAAGTTTTTTGTATGTATTTCAATGCCTGAGCTGGCAAGGTACTGAAGTATGATTCTATTTTTCTTTTTCTTCTCTCCTGTCACAGATCACTTAGCCTTAATTTTAATGTAGAATTCTTTGCTTCATGTGTCTGCATCCACAGAGGAAAAAAAAAAAAAGTAGTAAATAATTTCTCTTTCACTGCCTTTATGTGATTTTCTAAGTTGTGATACTATGCCCAAGCTGTGAACCTTCTAAAAGTTGTTACATGCACTGCTTCAGGTCTTGGTTGTGCTGACATTTTGGGCTTTTGACTTGACATTTCTTCACAGTTTCTCCATGGTTTCTCCAAAATGAATCATTTCCTTACCTCCATTCATGCACTTTTACTGCTTTCTTGTGCAGTTTCTGTACTGATGAAACCAGATGCTTATTTCTGTTGACGGAAATATTCTTAGGTCTGCATGCGGTTGCAGGATTCACATGATCCAGCCTTCCCCTTGCCATTTGGGCAGGGCTGCTGTCATTCCCTGCACTGGCCACGATCAGAGTTTGGAGCCGAGGTGGCCACAGGTGCACAGTACGAGCAGTGGGCACCACCTACACAACAGGCAAATATGGCAGAGCTTTCTGGAGACATGGGGTCACGTGTAATCCTAGTTCATCAGTCTTTTTGTTTGTAAAATAGGAATAATAAGCTTCCTCATATAGTCAGTGGTGAAAACTTCTATAGGACTTGTTCATATAATATAAGAAATAATTAATGGTGACTTAATTAGAAAGTAGGTGTTTTGTTGCATACTTTTCCCGTTGTAATCTAAGCTAGTACAATCAGGCCCTTAGAATGACAAACTGTCTTGCTTGAAGCTGCCTTCTATTTCTTTAGTTCTGCAAATATCTTGTCAATTATAGGCAAAGCCATCTTTAAATTTCTGTCCTGTGTGACAAATGAACATATTGCTGCCTGTCTTCAGACCTCTGAATCATATGATTTCTCAGTAATCCAATTCTGCTTTACAAAGCAGTATGTATTTGGCTATTAGGGTGAAATTTTGGAATCTATTCCCCCTCATAGCTTTACAGGATCAGATTGCACTGCTGTGCAATCAGGCATAGAGACTGGGATTGTAGGAGTTTTACTGAGCTAACGACCTAAAAAAACACAGCGAATTTCCAGCTGGTGGTTTCAGCTGATGATTTCAGGCATATCTTTATTAAAATCAATTAGTCTTTCCCTATAATATCAGTAGCAAAACATTCTTTAGTGTCATTGTGAGATAATTAATAACGTGGGATAATGATCTCTCTGGCAAAATAGATAAAGAAAGGATCCAGAGGTAGAAAATGAAAATTTGATGCTAACATTAGGAATAAAACAACAAATAGGCGAAAGAACTGTCAGATTTAAATGGGTATAATGAAAATAGAAATGTGATAGAAGTTTATAAAGAACTGGTAATGCAGAACAAGGAAATGTGACATATATGATGCAGATATATCTTATATTTCAGGGAAATATTCCAAAGAAATATTCATTGAAATCAAAAGAAACTGTTAACAAAATAGTCTTTAAATGTCACAGTCACTGTTTTACAGAACACCTTTTTCTCATGGCGTGAATGACTTCTAGGGGAGTGGAGTTTGTTTAAATTCAGTTAAGTGAAGTATGTATGTATTTACAAATCTGTATTATAGAACATATGCCTGTGTGCTCCTCACACATCAAGCTTTGTGTAAACACACTGTGAGATCAGTGAGGTCTGATGGGAGGACTGTGAACAAATACTGGCAATGCACTTAAATATAAGGAACGAGAGGTGTCTTTGTAGCACATAAAAAAGAAAATTCTGAGTGAAGGAATAAATTCTGTCCTTTTGACATTAAGTGTTGGACCTTCATATCATGGATCTGATTCTGGCTTACAAAGCAGGAGAGCTCAGTGTCTGTGAAGCAGACATAGGCTTAGATGAGCTGGACTCTTGCCAGGCCTCCGTGCATTGCCTGATTGTTTCTTGCAAAATGCACTAAAGTTTTCTCTTTTTTAAATTAGGAGAAATATTTTGTTTGCAAAACATGTAGCTGCATATTCTCTTACACTTCCCAGTACGTGAATGCATGGGGTGAGATGGATGGCAGGAATTTTCTCAGCCGAAGTTGGCACTTGTCACAAGCAAATAGGATCCATATGACGTACATGTTATTGCAGAGTATGTTCTTTATGTACCATGTGGCTGCAGTTAAAGCCCATCAAATCTCCTTTGTGACTCCTTATATCTCAAGACAGTATTTGTGTCAGATTTAGGGTGTGCAGTTCACTAGTGGCTGCGTTCAAAACAACACACTCGTGACAGGAGAGCAGCCGCTGGCTGCTGCCATGCTAAGATAGAAATTCAGGTGGAGAGCATCTGTATAAGCAGGGAAGCAATTCTATGACAATCTGAATTCCTAGTTCTAAAGGAGATGTCTGATTCAAGAACGGATTTTTCTTTAATAGTTCTCAGTAAGAATTACTGGAATTGGCTGTTGGTTAATCTCATTAGGACAGACAAAATGCTTTGTTTTTAGCGCATCTGTGCCACAGTTTGAATGATAAAGCATTGAATGCACAGAGGGCATACTCCACTGTGTCCTACATCATCCCCAGCATAAGGATGAGAGTTTGCTTCAGCTAACCTCTCAGAACCTGTGCCCAGGGCTGTGAAAATAATTAGGTGGAATTCCTGTTTATTACAATATGCTGATTCATGTGAAAGGAGGTTGGTAAAACAATGGGATTTTTACTAATGAAAATTGTCTCCTGCATTTCAGTCTACCGTGGCCAAAAGCTAGCCTGGTGTGTTACACAGACAGCAATGACAGTTTTTGGAGGATTTAGTAACCTGAATTTCTGCTACAGAATTGTCTTGGTGAGGATAATCTATAGCAAATTTGTGTAATTTAAATTGGCAGATTATTTGCTGTGCTGTTTTTTTAATGTATTTTTTCCTTACAGTAATCCCAATTTACAATTTATCTCTTTTAGCAATACAAAAATTGAAATTGTACTTTTGAATACCACCCTGACTTGCATGGAAAAAGTATGGCATAGTTTCTTCAGATGAAACACAGCTTGCTGTTTTCCTTCTGTAGTGCTTGAGAACAGCAGCCCCAGTTTTGCAGTCGTGGTACCAGCATGGTCCCAAAAATACATTTCAGGAGACATTACGTGTGTGGCATTGCAACATGCTCTATCCAGTACTTAAAACTGTATAATTCAACAATATATAACCTATTTAGTTATGCAGGACTATGTAACACTATTGTTTGTTGGAGGCAGAGTTGCAACTTACATGATTTTCTCCCTAGTAGAGGCCTACTCTTCTGCTACCAGTGGAGAACATTTCAAGTGGTTAATAGAAAATCCAGCCTCTCTTCTGTGAGCTAGTTATACATAGCTGTTATTCGCTCACACTATCACATTAACTTTTAGAATCTTGTAATTCACTTTCAAAGTATCTGAAAAAGGCAATAAATTACACTAATTCCTCTCCACTTCTGCACACAAGCACCACACAGCCTTGCAGCTGCATGGTGTTGGCGTTAATGTGGTTTTGGGCTGCCTGTGCAGGTGAGGAATGTGAGAAGGTGCTGGTGCTGATGTCAGAGAAACTGTGAAACAGTGACATTTAGCTGAAAAAAAGTAGAGGTGAGGTATTGTGATAGTCTGTGTTTGAGAGACAAATGCTGAGGAAATGCAGGAGGAGGAAAATGAAAGAGGTAGGAAGAGGATGAGAGGAACATTTGTGTATACATAGACTATTACAAACAGATTTGTGAAGAGTTGTGAACTCCTCTAGCAGGCAGTGTAGTGAGAAATGATGTAATAAAGTACTTATGTATTTGAAGAAAACATCTTTGCTGCTCACCTGAACTTAAGTTTAATTCTGTTTTGAATATTGAAGGAAATTATGCATTATGTGACAACCTCCCTTTTCAGGTGCCTCTAGTATCTTGCATGATAAATCATGCCTTAATCAATGATATTTAGTTCAGAAAATCTGGTAGGCATGCAGCTCATGCCTACTAAGATCACACACTTTTGGGGGTTATAGTCCTAGTCTAGAAAAAGATGGCACTGAGCTATTATTCAATTTTTCTGATTTGGCATTTCAGTGGAAGTTGCATAGTAGCTCTGAAAGCAGGTAGGTAAGGGTGTCTGCCAAAACACCTGGGTCAGAGCATGGAAATAGGTTTCAAGGTGTTCTGCACACAAGGAACTGTATTGTTGAAATTTTAGTTCTTACAGAAAGCAAGCAAAGCACTAACTGGGAAATTGCTCCCACATCCAAAAGGAGAAAATGTGGATTTAGAGTTCAGGTTGGACTTTGCTCTAATTACAGTTCTTACTGGATGCACTTGGAGATTGTCAATATCTGACAGTAGAAATGAATCATTAAATTCATGGGGGCATTCGGTGCTCCCTTTTGTGCATGTGTATTTTTGGCACCTGAAAAAATGACCCTCTTAAATGAGTATATTCTGAACAGCATATAGCTGATGATGAGATGAGAAATTGCAGTATATTATAGTTCATTGTCAATCTCTTTACTTAATTGGTGCCATTATTTTTTTTTTTTAACAAAGGCTAAAATAGCAAGTTTAGTTCTAAGTCAGTTTATTTTTTAAAGTATACTGTTGAATATACTGAAAATCTCTAAGTAATGAAATGGGCAGGGCTGTGGTTTGGTGTTTTGNAAATGGGCCGGGGGTTGGGTTTGGGTTTTGTTTTTTTTTTTTTTGGTGGGTTTTTTTTTTGTTTGTTTGGGTTTGTTTTTTTTTTGTTTGTTTGTTTGTTTTAATTTAGAGTGAAATAATACTACAGGTCCATTAATTTTGTGACAGACACCCCTAATACAGTCTTGTAATTTTTAGGAATATGGATGTGCTTTAAAATATGAATCAAGTCACAAACAGGAACTGATGGCATTCTAGCCTGTTTCTTCCTTTGAGGCGAGCCA
>VWYK01008345.1:0-10491 GCA_013399775.1 Semnornis frantzii | reverse complement strand
TTTCTCCCTTTCAGTTCAAGCCATTGTCACCCCCCCTTTAGCCAACTCCTTAACTACTTTGCAATTCTTATCTTAATCCCACTTTCTCTGCTTGAACTAATAGTTTCCATCTGGCAGAGTATCAAATGCTTTATTCTAGTCCAGATAAATGACATCTTCTCATACTTCCTTTCTCTGTACAATCAGATAAGTGTATTCTGGTAGACAGGCAGAAGCAGCTTTTGTTAGGGCTATGTTGCATTTCATTCCAGTTTCAGTCCTTTTCCTGTGTTTCTGGTTGTTCCTTTCCTCAAAATACCTCCAAACCAGGGATTTACTTCACAAAACCTGGAAGATATTTATAGTACATGTAATTTTTTTTTCTTTTTCCTATTTTTCTTTTCTTTGAAGCTTGCAAGGGGACAGCTTTTCAATCCAGGATGTCTTGAATTAGAGGCAATGAAAATCTGTAGCCCAAGTCCCACCTCAGTACTGCTGAGGCCACGATGTTGATTTCTATAGACCTGAAACTTAGTACATGCTTCTGTTGAACCCACAAGCTCATTGCAGAATGAATTTTCCTATGTGTTCCCAGCTTAACAGTTTTTCCCAGTGGCACATAAAGGACCTGTTGTCCTGTGAGTAAACATCAAGAACTAGTGATGCGAGACCCTGAATACCACCCACTAATCACTTCTGCACCTCATTGTATTTTGTAAGTCAGGTAGTGAAAACCAGACTGTTGTATTTTCCCTCCAACTGTCCATGGAAGAGCCTTTAGCTAAAGCAAGGAGCAGGAAACGTGGAGGCATACATATGGGCCAGCAAACCACCAACACAACTCAACACTGCTGAGTTTGTAGAGCCTCTGCTGACTTTTCTGCTGCCACATCTTTCAGCTGGCCAGTATAAATAAATATGAATTAGCTTCTAAATTACTTCCCTGGATCAAGTTCAGTGCAATGATAAAGCACAGTGAGTACACAGATTTGGTGCTGGCTGGGATATGTCTGCCTGCACTGGCATCTCATCTTCAGGTACAAGGTAGGTATCTGCTTTTGGCACACAGGATGTAAAAATTGTTGTGGTTTGGAATACCTGATCTAGCAAACGTCGCTGCAAATTAAAGCAACCACAGTGGAAAAGACACAAACCTATTCTGCAGTTCTTACTTGCCTCTAAACATCTATCTCCAGCAGCAAAGAGAAGATCCCTTGTGGGTAGGTGAAGTTTATATTCAGGAGTGAAGAACAGTAATTAAAACTCTTTAAGTGCATTCATTAATTTTCAACTTCTGAGATGAGGTGACACATGCTGCCAGTAACAACTGAACTAAGACTACTTAGGTTGCCCTGTGTTTTCTCTCCTCTGAGCAGACTAAGTTACATGCTAAGCCAGCCTTGCTTGTATTATTTATTTTCCTTTTTGCTCTTTTGTTTCTTTTAATTTTTAATTATGAAAGCTGGGCTCCTTCCAGCCCAGGGTCTGTGCAACCAGGGAGAAAGCGAGGATACCTTCAGGTCCCCTTTACTCCATCTGCAAAAAGCAACAAAGGAAAATGATTTTGTGGGTGTTACACAGTGATGTCCCTGTGTGAAATTTCCAAAAGGGTCCACTCCTCCTCTGAAACCTTCTGGGGGCTCTCAGGCTGAAAAGAGATTGTGAACTCGAGCTCAAGAGTAAGGCTTTGTGCACAGCGCTCTCAGCTCCTTTCTGTGTGCTTATTTATTTATACAATCTCCCTTATCTTTTCTTGTGTGCCTTGCCATTTCCTTCAGCTCACATCTCTGCTTCTTGACCTATTCAACTTCTTTCTTTCATGACGTCAGTGTGTTTTCACATTCTCCTTCATTCTGTCCCAGAGTAAAGGCCAAGTTTTCTCCTGCACACTTTCTGGGTGATTTCTGTATGTGTGTTACATTTTGCTTTCAGGAATAAAGGAAGCTCTGTAACATGAATGGTTTCCATAGTTCCTGTTGCTGCACTGGGGGAGCAGGGCTGGGAACCCCTACTGAAGGACCTGTCTCCCAAAGGGGCCTCCTGCTCTAGCTAGCCCTGGACCACCCCTCTCTTGCCTAACTGCAGGAGTTATGTGCATATCCACTACATGGATATGGGTGATGCTGTCCATATGTGAGCATGTTTGTCATGCATAGCTAGGTCTCAGAAGTGGGGCAGGAGATGCTCAGAGCCAACTCTCCATTTTGTGGCACCTGTATCTCATGTGTCTGTGGAACACCAGTGCCCTGCTCCGGGCTGGGGCAGTGGATCAGAGGGGATGCTGTGGTTTCATGCTGCATCTGAAGGGCCTGAAAGCACTGCAGCCCTTGTCTATTGGGTGATCACTGGTGCACACATACCTCAAACCACAACAGTACCTTTTAGGTGACCCCAGTAGACTGGTTGCCCACTCCTAGGCACTCAGGGTGATATATGGAGGCTGAAACTCACAAGTGAGGCTTTGCTCATAAGCCGTCCAAGAGAGTAATGGCAACCACTAGGCAATTTCTATACATGTTTTAGTATTAAAATATGAAAAAATATATATATTCATTATTAAAATCCACATGGAAAGAGCAGGATGTGGACTTCTCACTCTCTGCCATGTGCTTCACAGTGCACATCAAATTCTTGACTGTCTTTCCAGATGGGGCATGCAACTGCCATCCCCCAGAAAGCGTGCAGCAGAATTGATATTTCAGTACTTAATTTTTCTTTTAGCAATTTAGGTCTGCCATGCAAACTGCTTGCTTTGATCACTTGGAAAAAAAAAATACTGATAAAATAAATTAAAGGAGAAGTCTTGACTTAAGTTTAAAAACAACTTCCTTCTCATTAGGCTTTCCACGGGAACCATGTATCATATTTATTTAAGCGTTGAAGAAAATATTTAGCCTATCCACAGAGGTTAAATAATCAGCTGATAAGATTTGTAGCTAAAGTATGTTTAAATGTACTCATTAAACATAGTATGTGTTAGGTAATTTTTCAAAAGCTCTGCTTCTACATGTAAACCATTAGGAAGTGGAAAGGGAAAAGTCAGAAGGAACCAAAGCATTCCTTGTGAACAAATACAGTTGTGCATTGTACAGGCTGCAACTAGCCAGAGTCAAAAAGTCAGAATAACAAGACCCAGAAGAAGGCTATAATGATACAATTTATTCTTCAGCAGCAACCAAGAGAACTAACCCCAGCATTTTGCTCTAAAAAAAGAACTACATATTTTAGCTCACCTTGTAATTTATGTCTATAATAATTGGAGAGAGAAGGTTGAATGTAACTTATACAAGGCTCAAAGCCTGTGGAAACAAACTTTTCTTGGTGAACTGAATTTACTTTCCAGCTCTGGCAGAAAGTATTTTTTTCATCTGATTGGTTTTACTGGTACACAGAATGACTCCATATTAGGATTGGGTAAAAGTAAAAGGATACTTTTGCTTAGTAAAAAGAGGACCTTCTAGAAACAGACTGCTTAGAGTTTGTTTTCTATGATCTTTTTTCCTCGATTTGAAGATCAGGGAAATTGATTTCCCTGAAATTTGATTTCCAGTCTCAGCAGAAGCCAAAAATGTCAATCAACTTATCTGAAAGCATTAGACAAAAAGAAAGAAAGAAAGAAAAAGTCTTTATGGTTAAACAACTCCTTTCCTCTGAAGGAAAGGAGACCTCTCAGCCTGGTCTTTGCTATGATATGAATATCATCTCTGAGCAAACAAATGAGAGCCTGAAGAGATACCTTTTTGTATCCAGACTATAAGCCTGAGAATGGAATTCATGAGAGGGAGCAGATGCCTTTTGGAGAATTTGCATTAAACATTAGCTTCTGCTGCTTTTATTCCCAAATAGTCTTGTTCTTTGGGTAATCCCACTCAGTTTTCTGGTGTTATGCCTGGTGGTGGACAGTAACTCACAGTGGGACCAGTCAGGGGTTAGACTACTGCTCCATAGGATTTAGGGATAGAGCACTGCATCAAGAATTAAGGGATAAATGCTGAACAAAGAAAACAAGCCCTTCATCTGCTGTTTGTAATTCAGTTCAGGAGTTATTGTGGAGTTGTCTATTTCTGTGGTTTGTGGTCAATACAAGATAGGAACAGTTAGGTAGGGTTTTCTCTTTTGGAAGTACTTGAGACTTATGACAGAGCCTTTTTTCCCCTCTTCTTTCTTTTCTTGGTCATGCAAACAGCTGTATTTATTGTGTCACCAAAATCCAAGCATGCTTGGTCACATTACAGTGCACTTCTGGTCTTATAGTGAGAACATGTGTGTGCAACAGGTCACATGTGTGAGGTCTAGTTGCTAGACACTCTATGTCTAGCCACCTGATGAGGCATGGAAGAAAATTCCTCTCTCACCTGTGTCAAGTGGTATACCTGCTTGTTTAGTTCTTTTATGGATGCATGTCTGTTACAGGCTCGAGGATTTCTGGAAGGAAGGATGATATGGGTTTGGTGCAGTGTAATGGACAATCCCAGGCTGCAGGCACATAGGCACCACTGGGGCAAGCCCCTGCCAGTAGTATCTAGAAGTCATTAATTTACCTGCACTGACAAAGCTATAACTCTACCCAAAGTGGGATGGGACACACGGGCAGCATGGGGTGATCATTGCTGGACTTACGCAATGCTCTCTGTCTATAATGCTCACTGCAGGACTGAGGAGGTAGTCATGGATCACCTTTGTCCATGAGCTTGGCAAGGTATCATCATCTGGTATAACACAGTTCAATGACCTCTTTTATTGCACAGCAGTGGAGGTGCACATGGACTTTTTTTTAAAGACCAAAAGTATTTCTTCAGCTCCAGAGTTTTGTTTGCTTTTGGAAATCATTATCTGTGAGCCTCAGTGACCTTTTTTTTCAACATTGCAGCAGTGTTGTGACATTCCTCAGAAAACTATTTAGAAAAGCTGGAGGGACAAGTGCTGTCTGCACCCATGCTTTGACACAGCTGCTTCTCATGGCTTTCACCACTGCTTGTAGGTCCTGGAGAAAAAGAGTTAATGGGGAGGTTTCATAATATTTTACAGCACAACAATCAATCACGGTAAACGTGCTGTCGTGTGAGCTGCTTCCTCACCCAGCCTTGCGTGACCTTCAGACCTACTCTGAATCACCAGCCATAAATGCTCGAGTACCCTGGCAGCTCCTGGGTAAGTGGAGGGCCCTCACCATACCCGAGGCAAAATAATGGGGAAATAGATACCTGCACAATATGCATCCATGCACATTAGTGACTTAAACTTTAAATATTAAGCATAGATCACAGTTTTAGTGGTGGTTAAAGCTGGGTTGGTTGCTGTGAAAGGGGCTGTGCCTTTCCAATCTGACCTTTTTCCCAAGGAAAAGCAGTCAGCTCAATAGTTGGATGACTGGGATTTGCTTCTGCCAAAATCTTGTGTTTTCATCAGAAGATTAGAAGCCTTTTTTTTTTCTTTTTCTTTTTAACCACACACTGTACACTTTTCAGTGTGGCCAAGTTATTGGGTTTTTCAGGGGTTCAGATTTTTGTCAAAATCTCAAATGTCTCAGAAAAAGCTGAAACA
This sequence comes from Semnornis frantzii, assembly GCA_013399775.1. Lineage (NCBI taxonomy): Eukaryota > Metazoa > Chordata > Aves > Piciformes > Ramphastidae > Semnornis > Semnornis frantzii. Next base: position 4,968 of record VWYK01008345.1, on the reverse strand, counting down.
GGGCAAAAAAAAAAAAAACCAAAAACATTTTTGTCAAAGACAATTTTTCACTGGCAAAAAAAAGGCTGGACAGAAATCTCCACACCACTTTAAACTGTGTATGGACTACGATATGGTGTGAGACAATTAAAGATTAGTTCACTGACAATATTCCACTGAGTGCTGTTTTGTGGACACCTACCACAGAGAAAGAAAACTCTTTAGGATTATTTTCTGTCCAAGCTGTTTGGACAGACCCTGTACAACACCTGAGCACATGCCTAACATCTTGGCGCAGGAGCTGTGCTGTTGGCTTCAGTAGTGTAGCTCATGTGCTTAGGCTTAAGTGTGTGCTGGAAAACAGAGATTAGAATGACTGAGCTCAGAACTGCAGCCATGAAAAGACCCCTGTGTTTGCACTCAAAACTGGAGTGGAGCCCAGGGGCTAAAACAATATTGCTAGGAAGAGGTTGTACTTTTTAAATTCCTTTTTGTTTTTGTTTTTTTTTCACCTGGCTGGCGAGGTGGCAGCGCTGCCATCAGTGGCTTGCATGACAAAGGCAACCTCTTAAATCTGCAAAGACTCCACTGCGCATTTCACAGACAGCCAAGTGTTAAACCAGAAATTACAGTGAGGATCCCCCCCCTCCCTTTCCCCCACTTTCTCCTCTGTTCCTTTTGACATCTGAGAGGAGCAACCACAACTGCATACCATTTATAGACTTGCCTGATTAAAACCAGTTTTCCCTATAGGTCACATCATGTAGAAGACACAAGGTTTTTGTCAAGAGACCCGCTACTGGCAGAAACCGTTTTGCTGCTATTGCTAGTAAGAAATTAGTAACTAGATCCTTGTCCTGTTTTATGCCAGCTTTATAATTATACAATTTCAGTGGTAAGCCAGACATTTGGGCCAAGGGTAATTTAGAAATCCTAGCTCTCCATTCAGTTTGGCTTTTTGTGTTCATCTTTAATGCAGCTATGTCTTCTTGCAACATATAATCTTCCTACATTTTCCTCCCTTGCTATGGTTTCTGTGACCCAGACCCACTGTCATAACATAACAAATGCATTTTATTCAGCATAGCTCTTTGAGACCATAGGAAACAATTACAGGCTTTAAACAGAGTTATTTTCTGTTCTTTATGTTTCTTGTCCTCAGATAACGATGCATAGTTCACACTTGTGCGACCAGTGGGGCAGGATTTGGCCCTTTGGGTCAGAGCTGCTCTGGCTCTCCTGTCCTTCCTGTAATTTCAAGAGCTCTGTGGAGCCTAAATGACTTTCTTGAATGCAGCTTTTTATGACCTACGAGACTGTGGTTGGCTGGGTTATCCTTTTGGTGTGGTAATGGGCTGCAGTCTTTACTTGGCCCATGACTGCACAAAGTATATATTTGTCTTTTTCAGCTCATATATGCTGTGAATGTCCTGACCTAATAGTATCTCTGAGATGTGGGTTTTGGAGCACCAGTGTGTCCATTATGTCCATTTGCTTTCTACAGTGAAACATCCAGACAAAAATAAAACTCCTTCATTTCCTCCTGTGTAAGCTTTCCTCTCCCTGCTCTTTATCTTCTTGTTCCTTTGCCTATGCTGTATGATTTTTTTTTCTGTTATGTTATTTGGACCTCTAAATAACAGACTCTGAAAAAACCTCACTTCCAGCAGAGGGTTTTCCAAACTTCATGGATTTAATCTGATCAGTTTCTCCCTTTGCCTATAGCTGCATTAATTGCTGACTAGATTTCTTTGTAATCTACAGACGCTAGATCTGAGGGAGAAGTTCTTCAGTATGAGAAGAGTTGGGAACAGGCTTCTCAGAGTGGTTGTGGATTCCCCTTCCTTGAAGGTTGTAATGGCTGAGGCCTTGGGCAACCAAGTTTAGCATCCCCACCCATGGCAGGGGATGTTGGAGTAAGTGATCTCTGAGGTCCCTGCCAACCTAAGCCATTCTGTTTCTACCTGTAAGCCCCAATTCCTAGCTCTCATGTGTCATCATAACTAAACACCTAACCTGTTTTTCCATGCTGAATAATGACTTTGCTGTTGGGACTCCCAAATAACTACTTTGTGCCTCCTTCTTTTCAGCCACCTTTCTGTTTCTGTTGGTCATGTACAGTCCTGGAGGATTATGTAGAGCACTGCACACACAGTTATGGATGTACACTGTTCTGGGGCAATGAGGAAGAGAAAACATAAAGTCAAGTGAGGTGACTTGTGTCCCTAGTCCTCTGCAGAGAGCCATGGCTGAAGCACACACCTCCTACACCACTGCTCACAGGCAGGGCAAGCAGTGCCTCCTCTGCAGACAGATGTTTCTTATTTCAGATGTCTCAACATTATGGCTTTTTTCATTATCTTTTAACTCTGAGATTTGCTTTTAGTTCCAGATAAAACATAAGTGACCATTTTCTTAAGTTATTCAGTGCCACTGATGGGATGTGCATATCCATGCATGTGCATGGCTGTGTAGTGGTGAGGGTTGTATCAGGACTGTACTTGGCAGATGGGCATAGCATAAATCTCGCAGCAATTTTCACCACATAAATTGGTGAATGAGTTGCTTCCTTTTATCTGTGGCTAAATGTATTTACAGAGCATATTTGACAAATGGGTCTTGAATTACATCTCGTAGTAAAGATGATAGCTTTTCTGTCTGCCTCTTCCTCCTCCTCACAGGGAAATGGTCCCAGGGTTTAGGTGCCTAATAAAGCAGAAACACCTGGAAATCGAATCTTTAGCAGTTTTCTTTGTCACCCTCTCCATCACAGCTCCCAACCATTCCAGCTTACCATCTCCTTTGTTCTTTCAAGCAAAGGGCTTAGTAGTTACTTGTCTTTTCTGCAAATTAATCTGTTTTCTGAGGCTCAGTAGCTTTTCTCTGTCTTCCATATTCATCTGGGCTACCAGACAGTCATGGGGTGAATCATCTCTCCACAGGATGGGCTCTGTGGAAAGCTGAGCATCAGCCCCTGAACTGCCCTTGCTTTGGGAAGGACATGCATTGAGACACCCAGGAGAGGTCTCCTTTACAGGACTCCTACCAAGCACAGACCAGGCAGATTTGTATTTATTAGAAATGTTTACTCAGGAGAGATTGCCATCCCAGATCCAGGGAAGCTTTCTCAAGTAACCTGGGATGCTGTCTCTGGACTGAACTTTTGGGGTGTTGCCATCACCAGGTTATTGCTTCTATGTGCACACATTATTCTTCTGGCTCCTAGCTAAAAATAAAGCCTGATGTGCACTATCTGCTGCCTACAGGTTTCAATCTGTAGCATTCTCCTTTTGTTCCTGAGTACCTGGTGTCAGTATTTTGGCACATGTCCCTTTACAAGAGGTGGGCTGATGGAGGGGAACCAAAGCACCACTTCTTCAGCTATGTATTTCTCAGTCTATATGCCCTGCCTTCATACCAGCCTCAATTTTTATATCTTAGTTTCTTGTTGGATTATTACTTGTTCCAGAATAACTCCAGTGCTTTAGATAACAGCAAGATCCAGTGCACAGGAAAGCTCTTTTCTCTTTCACACAGTCAGAATGGTTTGATAGTGGACAGTGTGTTGTACTTTTGTTTATATATGTTTGCAGAGAGCTGTTAACATGAGAGGTGTTCTGGCAGAGGGAAGCAGGAAGGGAATCTATCCCTTTGATTCCACAGCATTGCAGGATAAGTTTGGTTTCTCAGGGGAAAAACCATTAGATGAATGTTTCATATGCACTGAGTCAATTGGAAGCCAGGAACGAGTCAAGATCTGACTCCTGTTACACTCTGAAATTCTTTTCTCACTAAGGAATTTCTGTCAGAGAAGTAAGTAAAGAGTATCTATCTGAACATTTGTTTGTTTTTAGTGCCATTTAAGCTGTTGTCATTTGGACTAGTTTTAGCCCCTCCAGGGTCAGGGCTCAGTGCTAGCATCAGCAAAAATTATAGATCATAGAAGGTGTGCTGGTTTGAGCTAATTGGAATATTTTAATAGAGAAAATTATACTGTAGGCTGTGAAGGTAAAACCATGGTGATGTCTACTTCACTCATAGGCTTGCTGTGATGTTTAGGTATAAGAAAAACCAAAACAAAAAGATAAGAGTCTCTCCAGCGGGCAGTCTGGGTCACGAGGGACTTGCTGGCTGCTTAGGTCTTGGGCTAGCAGCTCTGGCTTCTCCTCTCAGCTGAATAACTTCACTAACCACTTTTCTTCTAATCCTTCCCAGCCGATCCTCCTTGCGCGTAAGGCAAACCTTGGGGTAAGGTGTGGGAGTGGGGAGAAGGTGGAAGGGTGGTTGGGAGCCCCTCCTGGGGTCTCTGATTTCTGGGAGGGGAGTTGTGTTTCTGTATTACCTTAAACTTGTATATTTCTGTAAATATTCCTGTAAATACTGTATATATTTGCTTGTATATAATGCTGAGCTGTAAATAGAGCTTCATCTCTTAACTTTCAGCTGGCTGAGAGTCTAGCCTGGGTCATTTTAAAGTGTGGGGGGGCAGGGAACTCCCAAACCATCACAGAAGGCAAAAGCTGTGTGATGTGTGGGCATAGAGTGTATTCCAGTGAAACACCACTGAATTTTTCACCTCTTCTAAGAAATTTGATGGGGCCAAGTTGAGAAGCTGAGTGAGTCATTAACTGACATCCAAACTCAGGTGGCATCTAACAGGGAGGCTGATGCTTTCAATATGTAACTTCTCATTAGCCTTTCTTCATTGTTGTCCTTTCTTATCATCCTGATTTTTACAAACTTCCCCACCCATCACAAAGGCAAAGAGAGTCAAACATCTGATTTGATCGGAGCAGCTCTGCTCTGCCTTTTCAGCTGATGACTCATCAAACCAAATCTACAATCTCTGGCACAGGACCTCAAAGGCTGTCTGGTGTCTGAGGAGCTGCAGGAACTACTGTCAAGTGTTTGCCTAACCTTTGCAATTTTACCCCTCTCCTTCTCAGAGGGATCAGAGACCCTTCAGCTGTCCCGATGTGCTGGTTTGAG
>VWYK01008342.1:0-12783 GCA_013399775.1 Semnornis frantzii | reverse complement strand
AGAAAAGAAAAGAAAAGAAAAGAAAAGAAAAGAAAAGAAAATGAGAAAAAAAAGGAGAAATTAAGAAAAAAGAAAAAAGAAAAGGAAAACAGAAAAGAGAAAATAGAAAAAAGGAAAATGTAATATTTTCACTTTCCTTTTTCAAACAGCATATACAAAAAAATCAAAATTCTTGAATACTGTTTTCAAAATTGCATCAAATTGTTTGGGTTAATTGGTGGTTAAAATTTCTGGAGTTAAAAGTAAAGCATTCAGAATGGAATAGATGTTTTTATTCTCCGAGGTAGTACATATCTCTTGGTAAGTGCTGTCCACTCTGAAAAACAAAAAGAGAAGATTGATTTTTGAATTGCTGTAACCAAACTGGAATGATGATGATGATAATGATGATGATAATGATGATGATGATGATGGTGATGGTGATGCTGATGATGATAACACCATCACTAACAATAACTACAATAGCAATGCCATTTTAGTGAAGGCAGTGCTGCTTTAATGGATGAGTTTGCAGCAACACTTCCAGTTGGCAGTTGGCTGCTCTTAGATCTGGTCCACTGAGGCTGCAGGAGCAGCTGTAGACAGGTGTCCTACCCTTCTCCATGCTCATCAGCAAGCTGCTGCTATTGTCTCAGCCGCAGACATTGTCAGCCCCTAGGAAAACCAGAGATCAAATGTAGAGGTCATTAGCTAGCACCTTTTGGTCCTGCTATAATAACATCCCGATTGCATACGTGGCAATTTACATAGCATTACCCATTATGCTTTGTGCTGCAATTTTGCTTTTGGAGGTCACTCTAACTTGATTAACTCTGTCTTAAGAGTGCTTCTTTCTAAGCATCACTGCCCCACATTTACATGTTTCACTCAGTTCCTTGTTGGCAGCTTCCTTGAGCCTAACTTGTTGTGTTGAATTGCACTGAGAGTCCCGAAAATAGAACCGTTAAAAAAAAAAAAAAATTAAAATCCATAAGGTGAAAGAAACCCCAAACCTTCAATAACAACATGCCCAATTAAAACCTGCCCTTGATAAACTTCCAGCCATAATTTGCAGACCTCAGTAGATATTTTTAATTGTCCTTTTTATTTTTTTTTCACCCATGTGTTATTTATTTGTTTTATCTGTAATTAGATACAGGGACTCTCTGCCTCTGTTGTTCATTTTCTTCAGCAGTGGATGCTCCTTCTGCGAGGTATCTGTCAGAATTTGGGACTCTATAGCCATTATCCAGATGGATAGCAGTTATCAAAGCTCAAAATACACATGTGCTTTTTTAAATATTAGCTGTCAGGGTGTGATAAGTTGCATTGGAGCCTGTGTCGCAGAGTGGAGCCCAGAGCCCAGCAGGGCTCAGCAGTAAGAGAGCAGCCTGAGTTCGATGGCAGAGGAGAGAAGCAGCACCCACCCACAGACACAGTCAGAGAGGCACACAAGCACCGCTGGGGTTCAGCATTCAGTGGAATTCTGCGCAGATTGTCCAACAGCCTTTGTTTGTTTGTTTTTGTTTTTGGTTTTTTTTTTCCCAGTAGAACTGCAATGGAAATTTGAGGTTACCTCTGATAAGATGAATCAAATGAACTGCAAATTCTGAATAACCAGTTAAACAGAAAACACAGAAAACTTTAAAACATGCAGAGAAATGTGAAATAAAGCAAGTGGCTGCTGCCCTGCATTAGAGAGGAAGAATGGTATAATCCTGCCCTGTGATGGACAGCCATCCACCCATGCTTTAGATGTCTGGAAACCATGATCCACAGCACATCTACTGAATTGATGGGAAACTCCAATTTTGGAGTATGAATGGACTCATTTTTGCTCAGGATAACTTCTTATCCTAAAGAAAAAAAAGGGAAGGGAAGGGAAGGGAAAGGAAAAGAAAAGAAAAGAAAAGAGAAGAAAAGAAAAGAAAAGAGAAGAGAAGAAAAGAAAAGAAAAGAGAAGAGAAGAAAAGAAAAGAAAAGAGAAGAGAAGAAAAGAAAAGAAAAGAGAAGAGAAGAAAAGAAAAGAAAAGAGAAGAGAAGAAAAGAAAAGAAAAGAGAAGAGAAGAAAAGAAAAGAAAAGAGAAGAGAAGAAAAGAAAAGAAAAGAGAAGAGAAGAAAAGAAAAGAAAAGAGAAGAGAAGAAAAGAAAAGAAAAGAGAAGAGAAGAAAAGAAAAGAAAAGAGAAGAGAAGAAAAGAAAAGAAAAGAGAAGAGAAGAAAAGAAAAGAAAAGAGAAGAGAAGAAAAGAAAAGAAAAGAGAAGAGAAGAAAAGAAAAGAAAAGAGAAGAGAAGAAAAGAAAAGAAAAGAGAAGAGAAGAAAAGAAAAGAAAAGAGAAGAGAAGAAAAGAAAAGAAAAGAGAAGAGAAGAAAAGAAAAGAAAAGAGAAGAGAAGAAAAGAAAAGAAAAGAGAAGAGAAGAAAAGAAAAGAAGAGAAAAGAAAAGAAAAGAACCAGAAGGTCTTGATTGCACTTCCTTCCTTTATTTTATTTTTATTTGTCAGCAAACCTGGATGTTGTCAGTGCCATAGAGGCAGGCTGCACACGTGCATGTGTGTGCATAACAGCGCCATTGTAGCTCTTGTGTCCAATCTTTCTTCTGCACTCCCAAATGATCTCAAAACATTTTACACCTTCCTTTCTGCTGAAATTTGCATATTAATACAGTCTAATTGGCTACTCTTGTAGCCTTTAATGTTATCTACAGTATTCAGATATCTTTAATAAAGAGGCTGTAGAATAGTTTTGGGGCTCTTTAATGGGGACTTTAAAAGTATATAATTATCCCTTTGTGTATACAAAACTAACAGAAACACTTTTATATTGGCAGAGGATTACTGTTAGATTTTTTTTTTTTTTCCTTCTTCTAAAAGGTAGTGGTGAAGAATTCACTTCCAGCGAGCTAAAATGTGGTATTTTAATTAAGTGGAAAACTTGAAAAGGGAAGCTTTTTGCAGAGGGAGCTCAATTGCTTCTTACAACCTTTCTGCAAAGGGCAGAGTGTTAAAACAAACCTCCCACTTTTATTTTCAANAGATAATCTCCCCATTAGTATTATTAAAAGTGTTCGGCTTTCTTCACACACTTTAGAAGCAGACAGACTTGCCGGGAGCATCACATTTGCAGGCACTGTCACAGCTGCTGCAGGCAGAGAAGTGCGCCGGCAGTGACTGCGAGCAGCCTTTGGGGAACAATAGCCCTACCAAGGCTGTGCCCAGCTATTCACAAACACGAGTTGCTTTATTATCCTCCACGCTCGCTTTAATGCTCAGAGAGTGCTTGACCCAGCCTCATTTTTTGAAGTACTGTCACTAGTTCTAAACACCTTTTTCATTCCCTTTGGGTTAGCTAATTTGACTGCTGTATCGTTCACCAAAGTAAGCCTGTATTCGACGTGCAGCATCCAACATGTTGCACTGCTAGGGAGAGAAACTTCCTTTCAAATACTCTTCCAGGATTTTTTTTTTTCCTGTGCACACACAGACACACATTTAATCGTTTGTCTTCTTCTGAAAGAATGATCTAAAAATTATTCAATTATCTTGACAGATCCATGTTGACAACCATTTTATGTAAAAAGCTGTTAGTATTAAGACAATGGGGGTGGGGGGGAAATAACTGAGGATTTACAGAACAATGGTGACGGTGTCATTAGTGCCACAAACTTCTCCAGCATGTCAGAATCACTCAGCAAGAACAAGGTGGGACACCCTTACAAAAGACTTGTCTAATGAGGAAGTAATTTCTGTTTGGATTATAGAATCATAGAACGATAGAATGGTAAGGTTGGAAGGGACCTCAAGGATCATCTAGTTCCAACCCCGTGCCATAGGCAGGGACACCTCCCACTAGTACAGGGCACTCAAGGCCTCGTCCACCTTGGCCTTGAACACCTCCAGGGAGGGAGTATCCACAACCCCCCTGGGCAACCTGTGCCAGTGTCTCACCACTCTCGCTTTAAAGAACGTCCTCCTAACATCCAGCCTAAATCTCCTCTGTTTTTTTGGCTATTCATCCGCTCTAGGTTGGTTACGTTGTGGAATGAAAATACCTTTTTATCACATGTGTTTGCATCTCCTCTCTGGATCCTTTACCCAGGGTGCTGGAGGGCTGGCTGGATTTACATGGCCATGCTTTGCTCTGTTAACGCCACGGCTGCAGTGTAATCAAACTGAATAAGTAATCAGCCAGGAGAGTGTTTTCAGATTTTTTTTTTTTTTTTCCTTAGGTCAAGGGAGCTCCTAACTGACATACTGTTATAGGATTAGGCAAGATCTAACTAGGTTTAGCATCTAATCTGCTTGAGACATTGGTTCATTTTTTTCCCATCATTTCTATCCATAGGGAGGCAAGGTCACGGAATATGTAGACAGAACAGACTGTACTTGTGCATGAAGAATAAAACAATGGGAGCAGAGAAAGTCTGACACCATTCCATCCTGGGCATTGTGGGAGAAGACCTACCTCTTGCCAAGTGGTGAAACAGGCTGTCTAAGGGGCGACGAGTCATGTGCAGGTCTTGGTAGGTGGCATGGCAAGCCAGAAATGCCATCCTAGTTTCAATGTTTTGGAAATGAAGCATAGGAATGACAGCCATTGTTTTCACACCCTTGCAAAATACTGATTTCCTGCTCTTGAAAAAGGGAGATGGTAAACCTGCCTCAGCTCCTATGTGTTTCACACGACCAAATAGCCATAAGAAGGTGGAAATACGACAAATTAATGCAAAGGTGTCACCAATTAATGCAAACTCATCTCCCAACAAGGTGCCTCATCCGTCCTGCTTAGCTCTAAAAGTGGATGCACAAATACCTGGTCCAATAGAAGTACAGTTCAGTAATTGTATTTTTCATAAAGATACTTTTGCTGAATGCTTTCTTATCTTCAGAAATTGAAAAAAAAAAATGCAGATGGGCATCTGCAGAACTGACATCAACTCTCCGATCACAATCAAAATAATTACTGGCTTACAATGAAAATAATTGCTGTGCAAGATAGCCTATATAGAACATGGAAGAATGAAGTTTTCCTCACTAGACATTCACAACTGAATCCTCTCAAAAGGAAATCTAAATGTGTGTCTCCTGCAAAAAACCAGAGTGCGGGGCCAAAATGACCCTCAAGAGCAGCTCAATGAAATGATTAACCTGAGGGCAGATGTTTGGGGAGAAGAGTTAACAGCACTGAGTGCAGCACAGATAGTCAGTGAAAGAAATAGGACTGGAAGAGCTATCTTAAAAAACAGCAGGCAAGGGGTAGATTCCCCTGTTGATGAAGTTCTGTGTATTCTTATGAAGTGGAGCTCAAATGTATTTGAGAAGAACGATTCACCTTTTGTCTGCTGCTGGCACTGGACATAAAGAGACAAAGGAGACAGCAAAAAGCAAAAGAATCATCAACGCTTTGCAGAGTCCTTTAAAAGACTCTTTTTAAAAGCATCATTCTGTCTAAGAAGTGGACGTTGCACACAAAAACCATCTTAATAGAGTCACTATCAGAATGTTTAGCAGTGTTCCCTGGCAGGAATACTGAAAAAAGTCACAATATTTTTCTGTTCATTACAGTAATTTCCACTTAGCCCCAGACAAACACACACCCAGGGCACAAACTGGAAACAGCTTTATACCCATAGGAGATATCGCTTTAGGTATTCAGCAGGACAGGAGAGAGAAAACATGTATCAACCTCAGCTCTGCCTGCCCTGGAAAACAATCTGTATAAATGACACAGACTGAAATTGCTGAGATATTCTGATCAAGTTCCATTGTATGGAAAGAAACCTGAGATTCAGTATGCTGGCACTCTGCATTTCCTCTTGCGATGGCGGCTGGAGAGGAAGGCTCCCTTCAGCCTACCGCTGTGAGTTACTTACAGAACATAAAGTGCAAAGGATGCAATTCTGCCTCTCACATGCCGCACCTGGCATGTGGCTACAGATAACGGCTCCAGCCACCTCAGCTTCCCCTTCTTCTTTTCTTCAGATGGCTTAATTCATCACAAGCAGGGAAAGCAATAAAGTATCTGGGAGAAGCAAGTGCTGCAGTAGGAACATAAAATGTGCCTTTTATATATTCAAATTCATATCCAGTTGTAGAAAATATTCATGACTAATATTAAACTAAGCACAGAATTAGGCAAAATGCAACAGACATATATTGAAGTGAGCATTTTATTACGTGCTATGTCAGTCAGATTAAAGAAAAGAGTGCATGACACCGACAGGATATTGCATGTATATCAAGCAATCTATTTATATATGACAGGGAGGGTTTGATTTCTGGAAGGAGTGACAACCCAGTGAAATAGTTGCTTGCCTTCAGAATTACTGTAGTCTAAATGTATACCCTTCAGAGTACACTTTTAAATTACAATTAACAAAACCTAGATAAATATGCTTGGGAATCGATCCTGACATGCAGAACCCGAGGAGAAGAACAAATTGTTGGTAAAGACGCTGAGAGTCTTCTGAGTGTCATCAGCACCTTGGCTCTGAAAAGCTGAGTGAAAGCAGCAAAGGATATTTCTCTGAGAATCCCAGAGAAGGTAATTTAATCAAAATAGCCGAGTCGCCTGGTGAGGAATAAAAAGGCCTTGAAGTAGATGTGGGGGTGGGAAGTTATATTGAGGTTTGGATTTTTCCCCCAAAGACCAACATGTAATCTAAAGAAGTGGATCTGCTGTGATTAGCAAAGTCTGATCAGGGAAAATATTTTCAGTCTGAGGGTGACAGAATAGGCTGCCCAGGAGGGTTATGGACTCTCCCTCTTTGGAGATATTCAAGACACATCTGTATACGTCCCTGCGTGATCTGCTCTAGGTGATCCTGCTCTGGTAGGGCAGTTGGATCAAATCTGGAGGTCCCTCCCAGCCCCTAACATTCTGTGATTCTGTGATATGAGCTCCTTTGCAATAATAAATTGCAGCGTCTTATGTGCTCAGTACTGTCCTGGCCAAGTTAAGGGGTTTGTTTTATTGTGTCACTGTTTCTGATCATTTACTTCCTACTCTAATGTAGCATTGGGTAAATATCTGCAGAGACAGAAGCTCTAGTGCTAGAAAAGAGGTAATTGCTACACTATTTTTAAATAGTCCTTGCTGGGAGGAAAAAGAACCATAAATAACAGAAAACCTAAAGAAGCAAAGCTGAAGCCACTAACTTCATTACCTGCAAAGATAAAGTGCATTGAAACAGAAATTCTTTGAGTTCACAATCATTACACTTGGATACTTATACAAGAGAGTGGAATAAAGGAAAAGAGCAAACAATGGTCAATTTCTTTCTTTCTTTTTTCTTTCTTTTTTTTTTTTCTCTCCTAAAATTATAATTTGCACGACTGTTACATATTTCCAAGGTTATCTGAGCAGAACACATAGAGCCCACCTGAAATGCACCAGCTAAAGAAGGTTGCATGAGGGAAGCAGGTACCCCACGCGTGACACACCAACCTGCCTGCTGAGCAGTGCTGAGCACCCCTGTAGCCCAGTCTCCTCTTGCTCTCCTTTCCACCAGGCTTCAGCAATATCGAGCTGGTGCATTTGGGGGAGCTGTAGGACAGATGCAATCACGTATGGTTTTCTACATCAATAATTTTGAGCTGTGTTTCCCCATAACCTTTCCATCTCTGTTCAAAAGGGGGCTTCCATTTTAAATTGTAATCTATGACTTTTGAAATGGATGTTAAAGTGTCTTGCAGACAAATTCTTCTGGTTGATTTTCCTTCTCTCTTCTTTCTTCTTCTCCTTCTTGCTGTTTTGAAAAGCCATCATGGTAGCATTATGTGGAGGTGAAAGGTACTAGACTATAAGGCGACAATTAAGCTCCCATTTTTTAGCGGGATTGCTATGGGGATTATGTCTTTAGGAGATGCTAATCGGAGTTGCAGACTGATGTTAAAATTCAGCATATATTAGCTCCTTATACCCAGAGATTAAACCATTTCCATAACACGTTGCTAACATCTCGGCCTGAATACTTTCTCCTTCCAAGCCTAACTCTACATTAAGCTTGATTACTTGTGGCTTCATAATGCATTTGCTAATGTCATCTTAATCCTTCAGTGGCATTATGCTGGGTAACAATGAATAACGACCCAGATACAGGAACTGCTGTTTCGCAAGATCCAAGGAAGATTTAGTGCAAGGAAGCAAAATTATCTGAGGCTGTCATGCTTAAATAATAATTATTAACATGGGTGAGGAAAATCCTGGCCTTTGATTGGATAAAAGCTACTAAAACCCAGGATGATCTTTACCTTCTTATCTCCAGCCTGAACTTCTTTTAAGAGCAGGTGCTTCCTGTGCCAGATGTTGCCCTGAGCAGCAGCCTGAGCAGATTTGTATGTTCTTGCACCCTAACCTGAAATGAAAGCAGGTTCTTCCGGCAAACGTTTCCGAGATGAAAGTGCTCCAACAACAAAGTACATGATTAAGCAACCTTTTGGTGATCGAAAGGAGCTGTTTTGAAAATGTCACTGCTTTCTCCTTTTTTTTTTTTTCTTTTTTGCTTAAAAAAATTAAATGCATTTCTGATTGAAACTGAAGGGCCTGCCTGATTAAAAGTGAAGGCAGAATTTCACTCCCATGCACCAGCTACTCGGATGCAGGGAAACAAAGGCCACATAAAATGGAACAAAACTGAACTGGGCTCGTGAATCAGAGAACATTTTTTTTCAGCTGGGCAAATAATACCCTTCCTTACTGCCTGTGCTCAGCTCCTGTGTAGTGTTACATGTCTGCTGTGCTTCACTGCAGGAGTGGCCACATTTCATTTCATTACACCAATTCCTGCCTCCCTCTGTCTCTCTAGAAAAATGATTCTTTCAGAATCAGTGGCTTGGGATGGAAATAAATGTTTATTAGTAAAATTTTGTTCCTAGCAGAGCTTTGTAAGGTTCTGGACACAGTAAGAGGATGTTTGGTTTGAGGGATCCAAGCTCCTTTCTTTGTCCTGAGAGGAAATCAAGATTGAGATCTTTGCAGACATGCCCAAGAGATGTAAGAGTTTGATCTGCACTGCTTTTCGTAGGACATCTGTGGCTGTCTTAGGGATCTTAGCAGTTACTGCTCTGGACATCAAGACAGCAGTGAAGTTCAAAGATGCAGCCTGTGCTTTGTGAAGAAAGCAGAGCACCACAGGCTTCAGCAAACAGAAGCAGGTCACTCAGTTTAATATGATCCCAAATAAGATGGGTAAACAGACTACGCCTTCAACCAGAGCTAAGAGTGTCTTTGAAGCAATGATGCAGATGAAATCTCAGGTGGGCAGAGAAGCTGCAACCCTCTCCACAACAGCTCTGCCCCAATGTCAGGTGCAGGATGGATGCAACCTAACAAAATTTCTCTCTCCTCTAAAGAGGATGATGTGCAGGTACTGTGCATGTGATGCTGAGTGCCTCATGTAAGAGGAATCTGTGCTGCAGTCCAGCCTCTCACCAGGTAGCTTGTGGCTAAAAAGGGAAGTTTGTTTTCAGTCCTTCCCCACCTCAATATGTTCCCTACCAATACGTTGATGAAACTTGTGCCCAGAGAGTTGATGGTAGCTTGCCTGAGAAGAGTGGTAGGGACAGCGGCAGAGGTTTTACTTAGTTCACTTTTTAAAAGTTCTGGGTTGATGAAAAGCTCAACATGAGCCTGCAGTGTGAGTGCAGCTCAGACAGCCAAGTGATTTCTGGGTTGCAACAACAGCAGTGTGGGCAACAGGGCAAGGGAAGGAATTCTACCCCTTTACTCTGCTCTCCTAAGACCCCATCTGGAGTCCTGTGTTCAGCTCTGGAACCCCTAACACAGGAAGGACATGGAAGTGTTGCAGCGGGTCCAAAGGAGGCCATGAAGATGCTCGGACACAACATCTCTGCTATGAGGACAGGCTGAGAGAGTTGGGGTTCTTCAGCCTGGAGAAGAGAAGGTTTTCAGGAGACCTTATAAAAACCTTCCAATATCTGAAGGGGACCTACAGGAAGGCTGGGGAGGGACTATTGACAAGGTCTGGGAATACCAGGACAAGGGGCAATGGGTTTGAACTCGCAGAGGGGAGATTTAAACTGGATGTTAGGAGGAAGTTGTTTGCAGTGAGGGTGGTGAGACACTGGCACAGGTTGCCCAGGGAGGTTGTGGTTGCTACCTCCTTGGAGCTGTTGAAGGCCAGGTTGGAGGAGGCCTTGAGTGACCTGTACTGGTGGGAGGTGTCCCTGCCTATGACAGGGGGTTGGAACTGGATGATCCTTGAGGTCCCTTCTAACCCTACCATTCTATGATTCTATGATTCTATGGGTGAGGAAGTTATTGCAGGTTTCTTCCTGGAATGGTGGACATTTGTGTCTCTGAGAGACAAACTGACTGTTCCCAGGGACAGGAATTATCCTGGTCTAATTCCTCTCTAAGATAGCATTCCAGCTTCTTCCTAGCAGAGGACCATCTTTTCTATTCTGATGGTATATTTATTTCCTGAGAAGTAACATTTTACTTGGACAGGGGAAAAGTAGGGGTGCACTTCAGCACTCCCATTTGAATTCTTCAGATGATGAATTAATGTCCCAATGTTGATTTCTCAGAAGTCCGAGGCAGAAAAGAGCAATGACTGACTGAGTAAATAAATGCAGACAACAGTGGGTGCAAGATTGATCTCTGAAGTATGAACCAACTTCATCTCAAAGAAGGAGAAGATCTGCGAGGTCTCATGATGGAGACATCTGACAAGTGAGTCATTCTGAGTGCCACACCATGGCCTGATGCCAGGCACAGCTGATGGACTCCCCAGCCGGCTGCACCTGCAACCCAGAGTTCTACCCCAGTCTCAGTGTAAGCTGCTGGGAGCTCTCTGATTTCAAGTTTATCCCAGGTGCATCCTACTGCCACAGTTTTGCTTTTGTCCCTAGGCCTGCCTCTCCACCTAGAGCCCCTACCCTATCCCTTCTCCTTTCCCCAAGTCCAAAATCTGGAGGCTTAGCGACTGGGTGTAGAAGGACCTAGGAGTAGGACAAAGGAACCTCACAGCTTTACTATGATTGCGTTTTGGGGGGACTTGGTGGGGGGAACTGTGAGCAGTGCTTGTGCCATCTGTCTTTGGGTGTCAGTTTTAAAGATCTGATAACATCCTAGGAAAGCATTTTGCCTGCCCAGGCTGCTCAGGGCGTGTCTGTTCTGTATGTTAAGAGCACATTTATAGAATCCATTTCGTGTCTGCATTATTGAGTGCTGTGTAGGGCACTGGAGAAGGATTTTTTTGTGTCCCGCTTATGAAAAGTGCACAGTGAGCTGTTTCTATCCAGTGTTTTCCTGGTTAGCTAGAGCAAGGTAGTGGTTAACATTTACTGGGCTGTAGAGGCCACCTACCTTAGAAGGTAAAACTAGATACCCAAGAAATGGCCTTGCTCCCTGCATTGCGTGTGAGGAAGCCCAGACTGTGAGGAGTGGCATTTGCTTTATAGTCATCTCTTTCACCTCTTTATTTCAGAGGGAAACTGAAACAGACAGGATCATATGCAGGCATTGATTAATACCTGGAAATCACATTTCTTCTTGTGGACAAACCTGTTAGCTCGCACTGAGCAGAAAGGAGCTGGGATTCCATGACTGTGGGAAGATGAACCTGTCTGTGGCTCGGACTCTGTCTTTTATATTGACAATAAAATTTACAAAATAGTGAGAGCACAAAGCTGAGAAGAGAAAATAGAGGCCAAGGTTTGGATCCAGAGCTGGCAAGAAAAGAATTCTGGTTTTAGAGAATGAGGATGCGGCTGGAGAGCTCAGGTGCAATACTGTAACCGCTGGAGTCTGAGTCTTTAACAGGCATTTCTTGGCACTCTGGAGGAAAAAAAAAAAAAATCATTATTATTTTATCCCAAGGTCATTTTCCTGAGACAATGCTCCCCAAGCCTCTTAGGAAACCTAAAACGGTGGAAATTTTGCTTAGCTCCGCTGTGCCAGAGAAACTTCTTTGTACAAAACTCAAAAGAACTGCTTCCTTTTTATGTGAGGTGGTGTCCAAACCTCATGCGAGAGGACTGCCAGGTTCAGCTGATGTCTCTAAGATGCTGATAGAGAGTTCACAGGAGAGAAACTGAGGCAAACAGTACCTCAGCTTTCCCCATCAAAATTAACTCAGCTCCTGGTGTCAGTTTAAATTGAATCAAACCAACTTTTTAGAATATCTTCTTCCCTTTTAAGCTCATTCCTCTCTCCCCATCTGATTGCACATCAAATCTGGCATCCTCATCAGTTAGAATGCCTCAAGTCTACCCTGTACTTGTAACCAACTCTGAGATACACCCAATTCTAGCACACTGCCCTCCCAGTCTCTAGTCAGCTGAATGCAAGGCAGACTGTTCCCTCAAACCCTGCTTGGTGTAGATGATGTGCAAGGTTTCCAGGAGCATCAGAAGAAGATGGTCAAGTCAAAGAATCCTAATTCTGACTTTCCACAACATTCTGCTCACCAAATTGGAGAGATGTGGATTTGCTGGGTGGACTGTTCAGTGGGTAAGGAATTGGCTGGATAGTCATGTCCAGAGGATGATGCTGAATGGCTCCAGTCCAGATGGAGAGCAGTGATAAGTGGTGTCCCTCGGGGGTCTGTGCTGGGAGCTGTGCTGTGTAATACTGTTATCAATGATACAGACAGTGGACTTGGGGCACCATCTGCTGATGTGCAGGTGACACCAAGCTGAGTGTTGCTGTTGATATGCCAGAGGGACAGGATGGCATCCAGAGGGAGCTGAGCAGGCTGGAGAGGTGTGCCCAGGTGAACCACTTGAGGTTCAATGAGAGCAAGATCAGGGTTTTGCATCTGGGCCACAACAATCCTCACTA
>VWYK01008339.1:2061-15278 GCA_013399775.1 Semnornis frantzii | reverse complement strand
CTGGGACAAGGAGGAGTTGTCCCTCTTTTTGATATTTCTCCCTCAGGAGCTTCCCTGTGGTCCGGGACAAGGAGGAGTTGTCCCTTTGGGGATATTTATCCCTCAGGAGCTTCCCTGAGGTCTGGGACAAGGAGGAGTTGTCCCTCTTTTTGATATTTCTCCCTCAGCGCCTGGGACAAGGTGGAGTTGTCCCTTTGGGGATATTTATCCCTTAGGAGCTTCCCTGTGGTCTGGGACAAGGAGGAGTTGTCTCTTTTTGGATACTTATCCCTCAGGAGCTTCCTTGAGGTCTGGGATAAGGAGGAGTTGTCCCTTTTGGGGTATTTATCCCTCGAGGACCTTCCCTGAGGTGAGGAACAAGGAGGAGTTGTCCCTTTTGGGGTATTTATCCCTGAAGGTCCTTCCCTGTGGCATGCTCAAGGACCTCCAGCCCTATTCTACCACCAACACTTGCTGCTCAGTCTGGCTGCAAGACTCAGTCCTGTCCCAATCCTGGTTTATTCCAGGGACAACAACCATGCCAAAGCATTTTTTCTCAATTTTGAGGACTTCATGGTGGTTTGTTGGGTTTGTTTTTTATTAAGCTCCATGCCCACCTAGAACCACAGGAAAGACCTTTTTGGGGGGGTTTTAGTGCTGATTTTTGCCGCCAGTGAAGGTTTCTGCTCTGGGTTCTCCCCCACCCGCCACCACCCCACTCTGGCTTGCTTGATGCCCACTTCATGCTGCAGCTATTCCATGGCTTCCATCTTTCGTTTTTTGGTTGTTTTTGCCTTGGGAAAAGGTAGCTGAAGAAATTGGATCCAACTTGGATGTGGTAAATCCACCCCAAAAGGTCCCTTTTTCCCTCTTGCCACTGTCCCTGGTACCTCAGCTCTGTGTGATGGGCACCACGAGACCACAGTGCCAAACCTCAGCAGCCTTGAGCTGCTCGAGCCAAATAAATTCCTCTCCTTGGAAGGTTCTTCTCTGCCTCTTGGCCACCACAGCACAGGTTGGGGCTGAAGGACCGATAAATTCCTCTCTCCTTGGAAGGTTCTGGGCTCTTTTGTCCACCTCTTGGCCACCACAGCACGGGTTGGGGCTGAAGGACCTCAGCTGGATGCTTTTAGGGGGAGTTGGAAGTGCTGCCAGAGGATTTTTTTTTGGAAGGGTACAGTAAGCTTTTGGAGTAGAGGTGGTGGAGTTGTGTCCCTCTGGTTCTTCCTGATGGCTCTGTGTCTGGAGGGTTGGAGTTGATGATCTTGAAGGTTCCTTCCAACCTAAGCCAATCTCTGGTGCTTGAGGATCCTCAGGCTGCTGCCCCTGGGCCTTTCCTGGCTCTCAGCATCCAGACATGTCCTCTGTTAGGTGCATTGTGTGGCCTCGGCTGCTGCCAGCTGTGGTGCCCCCTGGTGTCTGCTCTGCAGGGGCACACATCCCACCCCCCCCCGCCCTCAGGAGAAGCCTCCTTAAGCCTCCACCTGGCTGGAGGTGGCAGACAGAGGGCTGCAGGGGAGGGCAGGTGAGTACCAGAGGGACCTGCTCTTGCCTGGGGCTCTCCTTGTGTTCTGCCTGGCTTTGCCCTGCTGGCACCAACAGCCTGAGCTCAGCTCATCCCAAGGTCCATCAAGGATTGGTGGTGAAAGGTGAGCAGGAAGAGACTTGGGAGCTGTGGAGATGTGCGGTGGGGACAGGCCACTGGAAAAGGCTTTTTGTCCCTGGTGGGAGAGCTTCTGTGCCTTGTGCCTGGCACCTTCAGGCCCTGGCCTGGATGAGGGCACCTCAAGCAGGAAGGAGCTGAGGTGGGTTTTGTTATCCAGGCTGGCACTGAAGCTTGGTGGTCTTCAGGAGCTTCTGTGCCTTGTGCCTGGCACCTTCAGGCCCTGGCCTGGGTGGGGGCACCTCAAGGAGGAAGGAGCTGAAGTGGGTCTTGTTCTCACCTCCTGCTGGCAGCTGAACTTCCCAGCTGCAGAAGGAGTCTGGATGAAGCTGGAGAGGAGGAGCTGCAACTGAGTGAGGTGAGGGCTGGGGACCCCCAGCAGCTCCAGCAGAGGCTGCTGGTGCTGGCTGCTTGCTCCTGGCCACCGAGGGTCAAGCTCTCTGCTGCTAACCTTGCTGGGTTTGACCAGCAGGGAGGGCAGAGGGAGATCAGAGAAGGCCTCAAGCTGCTGCTCTTGTCTGCTCTACTGCAAGGGTCAGCACTGCTGCCGCTGGGCTGCAGGAGTTGCAGCAGCAGCCTCTGAGCAGCAGCTGCAGAGCTGCTCACTGCAGAGCTGCTCACCACATGGCCTCAGGTTTGCTCCCAGCCCTCAGCAGACAGGACCATGAGAGGGCTCTGCCTGCTGCTGCTGCAGCTTTTGCCATGCCGGAGGAGCTGCAGCAGCAGCCTCTTAGCAACAGCTGCAGAGCTGCTCACTGCAGAGCTGCTTACTGCACAACCTCAGGTTTAGCAGCTGACAGCATCCCCTTGCTGCACAGCCTCAGGTTTGCTTCCATCTCCCCAGCCCTCGGCAGACAGGGCCCTGAGAGGGCTCTGCCTGCTGCCGCTGCAGCTTTTTGCCATGCTGGGCATGTCCCAGCCTCTGAAAGAAGGTATAAGAGGGGGGAGGTGAGGCTGCTTTTCACCCTGGTGACTGCAGCAGAAGCTGCCAGAAAGCAGCAGCAAGCAAGCAGCCTGAGCTCAGCCCATCCTGGTGCTGGGCTCTCAACCTCCTCCTCTGAGCTAAGTTCCCCAGCCTTGGTTTTCTCTCTGCGTTGGGCCAAGGTTTGCTTTATTCCCCCTCCCTCCCTCCCTCCCCCATTGTTAACCATCTTTTCCCTCTGCCCCCCGAGCCCTGAGTGCCCCGAAGCTGAGGGTGGCTTTCTAGAAGGCACCTGGAGGTCCTTCTGCAGCAGCTGAAGGTTTCTGCCCAGGTTGATGCCAGAAGTGGCTGGCTCAGGAACTTCAGTACCGGCTGAATGGCACCGACTGGAGCAGCTCTGCCCTGCCCTGGAGGAGGAGGAGGGCAGGGCTGAAGGTGATGCCCAAGGGAGGAGGCTCTCCTCCAAGAGCCATTTCCAGCCCTGCCACCAGCTTCCAAGGTGGGGTTGGGTATGAACCGAAGGCATTTTGGGTGGCTGCTGTCGGCCAGCTGGGGAGGACGCCTGGAGCCAGGCTTGTGTGAGAGGCTTTAGTGAAAGCCCTGAGATGGCTCCGGAGCCCTCCTGCACAGCTCCCCAGTGTGGTTTGCCCTCAGCTACAGGGTGGAGGAAGAAGTAGCTGCCGAGGCAGCGGTGGAGGACCTGGCAGTGACCTTCTCAGCCTTTGCCCTGAGCTGGGGCAGAAGGGATGGGTGGAAATTGAAGGCTTGGCACTGACATTTGCCCTGGCTTAGGGCCCAGGCTTGGGTTCCCACAAATTGTTTGTGCCCTCAGGTGGCTTCCAGCTGCTTTCTTTGGCTGTAATATTTGGGGGACTCATCTCCTCAGGCTGTTTGTGGGCATGCTTGGGCATTGAGCTCTTGAGCCTGCAGGTCCCATCATGTTAACCCTCCTATTCTGGAGGCCTTTTGCAGCTGCTCTGGGCTTTGGGGCTTGGGCAGATCTTGCTGCTGGGAGAAGGGGGCCCTGGGAAGCTGTGTTTGAGTGGGGATGTGGCAGGTCAACCGTAAGTTCTGTTCCTCAGCACTCCTTGTCCCTCTGGCTCTGCACACCAAGGGGCCCAGCTGGCACTAAAGGCCTCCAGGAAGCCGTTCTCCTGTGGGTGAAGACCTGAAGGGAGCAGAAACCCAAGCAGGTGACTCTGTGGGTGATGGTCTCTGTTGTTTTTGCTTCCACAGGTGTTTTTAACCTATTTGATTGCTCCTTGCTTTAGCTGCCCAGCCAAGGGACTGACTGCCACCAGCTGCTCCCCACTGACAGCCTCGAGGACCCCAGGGACTGCTGTTTGGGGGCAGCTGCTGGTCCATCCTTGCCCTTCCTGGTGGCCTTGCCTGGATCATTTGGTGTCCTTCAGGAGAAGCCTCTGGCTGGAGGTGGCAGACAGAGGGCTGCAGGGGAGGGCAGGTGAGTACCAGAGGGACCTGCTCTTGCCTGGGGCTCTCCTTGTGTTCTGCCTGGCTTTGCCCTGCTGGCACCAGCAGCCCGAGCTCAGCTCAAGCTCTTCCTCATCCCAAGGTCCATCAAGGATTGGTGGTGAAAGGTGAGCAGGAAGAGACTTGGGAGCTGTGGAGATGTGAGGTGGGGACAGGCCACTGGAAAAGGCTTTTTGTCCCTGGTGGGAGAGCTTCTGTGCCTTGTGCCTGGCACCTTCAGGCCCTGGCCTGGATGAGGGCACCTCAAGCAGGAAGGAGCTGAGGTGGGTTTTGTTATCCAGGCTGGCACTGAAGCTTGGTGGTCTTCAGGAGCTTCTGTGCCTTGTGCTCACCACTGCCAGCCTGAGGACCCCAGGGACTGCTGTTGGAGGCAGCTGCTGGTCCATGCCTGCCCTTCTTGGTGGCCTTGCCTGGATGATTTGGTGCCCCTGGCTCTTTGGGAGTCCAGCCCGGCCTTGCCCCATGGCAGAGAAGCAAGGATCAGCCCTGGGATGCTGAGGTACCAGGGGGATGGGGAGCAGGGTGGGAGGGGGTCTGGCTGAGCTGGGGAGGAGGAGGTTTTGCTGGAGGTGGGGTGGGAAGGAGTTGAGCCTGCCAGGGCTGTGCTGCTCCTGGTGAACCTTCTCCAGGTGTTTCCAGCCCACCTGAGGTGTGTTTCACCTTACCCCTTTTGTGCTCAGTGCCTATCAGAGCTGGGCTCACCCAGGAGAAACTCTGACTGCTGCCAGGTCTCCCAGCTCCTGGGGTCGCTGAAGCTCCTGAGAAAAGATGGTTTGGGGATGTCCTCCTGCTTGGCAAGTCCCAGCCCAAACCCTCTGGCAGCCACAGGTGGTGCTGCTGAGGCTCAGCTGTTTCATTTCCTACCAGAGCTGGGTTCAGCCCAGAGGTTCCACATCTCAGCAGGCACTGCTCTGCCTCCCTGCAGATGGGATGGCACCGAGGGTGGGCACAGACTGGAGAGTGGGACAGCAGCCCCCGTGTGAGGTGAGGACTAGCATGGAACCAGGAGGGAGCAAGGCCAAACCCTGTTCAGCCTCCTTGCAGCTCCATTCCCACCTGCCAGGCACCCAAACAGCAGCCTGCTTGGGCTCCTGGATGTCTTCATCAATCATCTGGGTGAGGAGATGGAGGCTCCTTTGGGCACTTTGCAGATGGCACCAAGCTGGGGGGGATGTGACCTGCTGAAGGGTCAGGAGGGAGCTACAGAAGGGTCTGGCCAGGCTGGAGCTGTGGAACAAGGCCAATGGGATGAGGGCACCAAGAGCAAGAGCTGAGTCTTGCAGCTGGGTCAGGGCAACCCCAGGAGGGCTCCAGGCTGGGGGCAGAGTGGCTGGGAAAGGCCTGGTGGGAAAGCTCTGGGAGGGGGTGGGGTGTTGGTNGGCAGACCTTGTGGGGCTCTGCAGCTCCCTGAGAGCAGCTTGGAGCCAGCTGGGGCTTGGTCTCTTCTCCCGAGGAACAAGGACTAGGACTGGAGGAGATGCCCTCGAGTTGCCCCAGGGAAGGTTTAGGTTGGATGTGAGGAGCAGTGAAAGTTGTCCAGGCCTGTGCCAGGCTGCCCAGGGCAGTGGTGGAGTCCCAGTCCCTGGAGGGGTGTCAGAGCCACGGAGCCATGGGGCTGGGGGCCAGGGAGCTGTGGTGCTAGGGGAGTAGGGACAGATCCTTCTCCATTCCACTCCTCAAAAGCTGGGATTTGGGTGCTGGGATAAATGAGATGATGGAGGAAGTGTGGTGGGGAGCCTGCAGGCCCTGGCCCTTCGAGGAGATCCTGCAGCCCCTGGCTGAGGAGGCCTCGATTTTGCCCTCCAGGCAGGGGGAGGGCAGCCTCAGGTTCCATCAGCTGCAACCTGTGATGCTTTGAAGCCACCTTGGGGCCGTTTGGGCCCTCCTCTGCCCCAGCACCTTCCCAGCTGGAGACAGCCATTCCCATAGGGATTTGAGATGCAGAGGAATAAGCTCACCACCAAGAGGTCCTCTTGCACCATGGTGGAGATGCCTCCAGTGGGATTTCTCAGGCAGCTTCTCCTCTTCAGAGCCATCCTGCTGCATTCAGAGGCTTCAGGCAGGGAGCTTCAGCCCCTGTAGTGCCAGGGACTATGCCCCAGGTCCTTGCAAGATCTCCTCCAGCAGAGGCTTCAGGCAGGGAGCTTCAGCTCCTGTGGTGCCTCCTCCTCCTCCTCCTCACTCACCTGCAGACTGGGCCTGGTTTTTCACTGCCTTTATTGGACTGCAGATGGATTTTGGGGGGGGAGGTTTGGCTCTGGGAGCTGCTGAGGGGTCAGGAGGGAGCAGCAATGAGGGGAGGGGAGGCTGGAGGAGGATGAGGGTGGCGGCTTTGGGATATCCTTGGTGGGCACAAGGATGCAGATCTCCCTGGCTGGAGCAGACTGGGGGCCACAGGTGCCACTGGGGGACTTAGATTTGCCTTTTCCTGTTGGCTCTGGGATAAAGGAGGCCTCTGAGGCTGCCTCTCTCCCGCTCCCCCCACCTCAATCCCAAATCCCTGCTTCCAAGATCCCAGCTTGGCTGCCAGAGAGTGTCTTGATCCCTAGGGAAGTTGCCCTTTGTCCCTTCCCAAAACCCAGGATGAAGCTCCAGGTGCTGAGTGTCCTGCTCTGACTGCTGCTCGCTCCCAGGGCTCCTCCCAGAACAATTCTCAGGGGCTTAGTCCCAATTTCCAAGAGTTTAGCCCCAATTCCCAGGGGTTTAGCCCAAATTACTGGGAATTTAGCCCCAATTCCTAGCGATTTAGTCTCAATTCCCAGGGATTTAGTCCCAATTGGTAGGGATTCGGTCCCAATTCCCAAGAGTTTAACCCAAATTCCCAGGGATTTAGTCCCAAATGGTAGAAATTTAGTCCCAATTCTCAGTAGTTTAGCCCAAATTCCCAGGGATTTAGTCCCAATTGGTAGAGATTTAGTCCCAATTCTCAGTAGTTTAGCCCAAATTCCCAGGGATTTAGTCCCAATTGGTAGGGATTCGGTCCCAATTCCCAAGAGTTTAACCAAAATTCCCAGGGAATTTAGCCCCAATTCCCAGGGATTTAACCCAAATCCCCAAGAGTTCAGCCCCAGTTCCTAGAGATTTAACCCCAGTTTCTGGGGATTTAGCCCCAGTTTCCAGGGCTGTAACCCCTAATTCCCAAGAGTGTCACCCAAATACCCAGGGATTTAACCAAAATTCCCAGGGGTTTAACTCCAACTTCTAGGGATTTGGCCCAAATTCCCAAGAGTATAACCCAAAATTCTAGGGACTTTTCCCTAATTCCTGAGAGTTTAACCCTAAATCCTAGAGATTTAGCTCCAATTCCTAGGGATTTATCCCCACTTCCCAGGGATTCAACCCCAATTTCCAGGCTGTTTCCAGCTTGGCCAGGCTCAGGAAACCAGGATGAGGCCGGAAGGGGATGGAAAAGGCTACAGAGGTTTTTCATCCTCCCTTCATCTTCCACCTTCCTCCCTACCCCAAATCCTTCCCCCCCTCCAACCCCCTTCCTCCCCNGTGCCCACTGCCCCTTGCCCTGTCCCTGGGCCCTGCTGCCCACAGCCTGGTCCCCCCCTGCTGCCACCCACCCTTGCAGCACTGCTCAGCACTGCTGAGCTCCCCCTCAGGCTGCTCTTCTCCAGCCTAAAGAGCTGCAACTCTCTCAGCTTCTCCTCTGCAGAGCTGTCCCAGGCCCCAGAGCAGCTTTGCTGTGCCCTCTCCAGCCAGTCCCTGTCCCTCTGGAGCTGGGGAGCCCAGAGCTGGCCCCAGCACAGCAGCTGTGGCCTGCCCAGGGCAGAGCAGAGGAGGAGGAGAACCTCCCTTGGCCACACTCTTATTGCTGCAGCCCAGGATGCCAGTGGCTGTCTTGTCCCCAAGGCCACCTTGCTCCTCCCAGGTCCTTCTGCCCTGAGCTGCTCTTCACCAGCTCAGCCTTGGCCCCCCGAGAACTCCCCCTGAAGGGTTTCTGCAGCCGGCTCCCTGCAGAGATTTTTTTGGGGTGGGAATGATCAAGCCAGGTTTTGGGGCTGGGGCACTGCTGCCCTCCCCATACCTATGGCCCCAGCAGCCACCCAGGCCCTTTGTGTGCAGGAATGAGGTTCTGTGAAATTTTCTCTCTTGGGGTGGGGGTCTCTGAAGCCCACGCGGGAAGTCGTTTAGTGCACAAACCATAGCTGGGAGCAGGCTGCGGGGGTGGAGCTCAGGCTGCAGGGTCCAGAGCAGGCTGCGGGGGGAGAGGAAGCTGAAGGTGGGTACCTAGCCAAGGGCGAGTGAAACGAGGCTGGGGAAGGGAACTACAGCGCAGCTTCGGGGTGGGAGTTGGGTGAGGACAGAGCTGGGGGCTGCTAGAACCAGCAGGGCATCCACATGAAGGAGCCCAGCGCGGCGCCGGTGGCAGCCCCTGCCAGCAGCCCCAGAGCCATCTGGTCTCCGGAGACTCGGTAGGGATCCTCCCGCACGATCACCTGCGTCAGTCCCGGAGCTGCAAGGCAAGAGAAGGGGGTTGGGGGTGGGGGTATTGTGGGCTGGGGAGACCAACCCCCAGGGAGGCACCACAGCCTCCGGCAGGTGACACCGAGAGGAGGAATCTCCAATCCCCCCGANGAATCTCCAATCCCCCCGATCCCGGGGCTGGTTCTCAGCTCGGGCGGGTGGAAGCCTCCACAAGGTGGTAAGGGGAAGGAGCAGGGAGAGGGTGGGGAGGGTTGGGGGGAACCAGGATGGGGCCACCCAACCTCCATCTTGGTGGCCATAGTGGCCAGGAGCAGGATGGGGCTCACCCAACCTCCGTCCTGGTGGCCACAATGGCCAGGAGCAGGCTGGGGCTCACTCAGCCTCCATTCTGGTGGCCATAGTGGCCAAGAGCAGGGTATGGCTACTCAACCTCCATTCTGGTGGCCACAGTGGCCAGGAGCAGGGCATGGCTACTCAACCTCCATACTGGTGGCCACAGAGGCCAGGAGCAGGCTGTGGCCACTCAACCTCCATACTGGTGGCCACAGAGGCCAGGAGCAGGCTGTGGCCACTCAACCTCCATACTGGTGGCCACAGAGGCCAGGAGCAGGCTGTGGCCACTCACCTCCGTACTGGTGGCCATAGTGGCCAGAGCTGATGTAGGCAGCCTGGTGGGAGTCCAGGGGCACAGTCTGGTAGTAGTCATCATCATAGGGGTCGTAGACGTGCACCTGGGGGTGGTGGCAGCAGGGAGGGCTCAGCTTGGTGGCCACAGCAGGAGCCACATGCCAGTTGGTGTGGCCCTGCTGGTGCCTGAGTTTCCCCTTCCGCACCTTGGGTTCCCTTGATGCTGCTGAAAGGGTGGCCCAGGGTGCCCCAAATGCCAGGGATAGCCTTTGCTCGGGCACCTGAGTCAGCTGCTGGTGCTCAGGGCAGCTGAACTGTCCCCCTGCCAGCTGAACTCTGTGCCTATGGCCCTTAACTTGGCTCCTGTCACCTTAGCTGTGCCCCCACCACCTTAGCTCTGTCCCCATTCTACTCAGTTCCTGTCACCTTAGCTGTGCCCCTATCACCTTAGCTCTTCCCTCATTCCCCTCATACTCTGTCCCTTGCCACTTGAACTTTGTCCTCATTCCCCCAACTTGGCTCTTGTCACCTTAACTGTGTCCCCATCACCTTAGCTCTGCCCTCATTCTCCTCATACTCTGTCCATTGTCACCTAAACTTTGTCCCCATTCCCCCTAACTTGCCTCCAGTCACCTTAGTTCTGTCCCCATTCCCCCTAATTTGCCTCCTGTCACCTTAATTGTGTCACTATCACCTTAAGTTCTGTCCCCATCACCTTAACTCTGTCCCCATTCTCCTCATACTCTGTTCCCTGCCACCTGAACTTTGTCCCCATTTCCCATACCTTGGCTCCTATCCCCCTAAATGTGTCCCCATCACCTTAACTCTATCCCCATTCCCCTTAATTTGGCTCCTGTCACCTTAACTGTGTCCCTGTCACCTTAAATTCTGTCCCCATCCCCCTAACTCAGCCCCACTGCCTCAACTGTCACCTTAAATTCTGCCCCTATTGCCCTTAACTGTGTCCCTTGTCACTTGAGCTCTGTCCCCACCACCCAGCAGGGCCACTCAGCTCTGTCACCTTCTGCTGGTGGCACCAGGAGCAGACAGCTCTAGCGCCACCACTTCTCCTCAAACCATCTTCCTCCTCCTCTGGGGACTTTACTCCCTTTGTGAGGCCCTGAGGGGTAGGGGGGAAGGACACCCCGAGCTCAGCATCAGCCCCACGGCGGTGCTGGGGACACACACTGGGGTTGGTGTCCCCATGCTGGGACTCTGCCCCTCTCTTTTGGGGCGCTGGAGCCTCACCGGGGTGGATTTTGCCTCCAGCACAGCCATTTTCCAAGCCCTGCAAACAAGAAGAGAGGGACCCAGGGTTGGGGGTGTGCTGGAGGGGCTGCAGTTGTGTGTTTGTGTCACCGACCACGAGCACACACACATGTCCCTGTCCCTCCCCCTAGTGACCTGGGTGTGACCACCGTCTTGGAGTTAATCTTAATTAATCGTTAACTCCCAATTAGCTGAGCTAAAAGGGGAGTGGGGGTGGGAAGGTAGTGGGGGAAGGGAAGGTGGTAGGAGGTCCCCAGGCCTGAAGGGTCTCCCTGGGAACAGCTCGGCAGGAAAAGGACATCTAAATTTGGAGGAGGGGGAAGTGAGAAATGGATGAATTTGTATTCAGCTGGGCTCAGGCTCAAGGGATGGAGCCCAGCTTGGCTGTGGTTGGACCTCTCCTGCCACCTGAGCTCAATTGAAGGCTTCTCTCCTCTGATTTTTTTTTTTTTTTTTATCCATTAAACTTTTTTTTTTTATTGAAGACCCTCAATATTTAGTAAAATCAAATCCTGAATTCCCATAAACAGAAGGGGAATGGTGCTCAGAGTGGGGCTTTGCTCTTGCCTGGCCATGGCCTGGAGCCAGGAAGGACTTCGGGGGAACCAGATGATCATAAAGGTCCCTTCCAACTCAACCCATTCTATGACTGACTCAATTTGACATTTTTTATCCCCAAATAGCAAGGAAAACCCTTCCCTGGTGATGCTGGGAGTCAAAAGAACATCAGCCCAAGAGGGGATCCCACATCCAGGTGGTAAAACCATCCCAAAGGTAAAAACTGTTCCAAAGGAGCTGCTTTTGGCTTGGAATTATTCATCAAGAAGTCCAAATCCCCTCCAGTCACCCTTGAAGGGAAACCCAATTGGAGAGGAGGGGCTGAGGAGGGGTTTTAGGCATGGGTGGGAGCAGAATGAGGAGGGGTTTTAAGCATGGGTGGGAGCAGGATGAGGAGGAAAGCAGGAGCTGAGGAGGGGTTGTAGGCATGGGTGGGAGCAGGATGAGGAGAGCAGGAGCTGAGGAGGGGTTTTAGGCATGGGTGGGAGCAGAATGAGGAGGGGTTTTAAGCATGGGTGGGAGCAGGATGAGGAGGAAAGCAGGAGCTGAGGAGGGGTTTTAGGCATGGGTGGGAGCAGGATGAGGAAAGCAGGAGCTGAGGAGGGGTTTTAGGCATGGGTGGGAGCAGGATGGGGCTCTTTCCAGGCTTGGATTACTGGCATGGCACTGGCCATGGCGGGGGGTTGGGCGGTGCCAGGGTGGCACTGGAGCTTACACAGCGTCGTCCTCGCTCTCGGCACACAGAGTCGTCTTGGAGCCGTCCCGCAGCACCACGGTCAGCAGGCAGTCGCGGCTCTTCCCTTCGGGTGGCTGCACATCTGCAGAAGAGGAGGGACAGGAGCTGGCCTTACCACAGGAGGTGCCCCCAGGGACCCTCTGAACGAGCCCTGGCAGCAGCAGCCCCTCGCTGTGTGCCTCAGATGTGGCCACTAAAAAAACCTGCAGGGGCTCCAGGCTAAAACCTGGGGATTGCTCTAGCTCCATCTCTACCCAGGGGATACAGCCAGAAGCCCAAGGGTTAAAAGCCAACAGGAGCAAAGAGCTGAGGAGCAGAAAGTTCCACCCCCACGTGGCTAAAAAGAAAATGGAAAGGCCAAAAATTGCTGGGAATTGTCTAAAATCTTGTTTGAGCAGCTTGGAATGTGCCAAGCAGCAGCACCCACACAAATGTTGTTGAGGAGTGAGATGCTCACTGCTGGATCAAGAAGGTTGTCCAGAGAAGTTGTGGATGCCTCATCCATGGAGATGTTCAAGGCCAGGCTGGATGAGGCCTTAAGCAACCTGCTCCAGTGGGAGGTGTCCCTGCCCATGGCAGGGGGTTGGAACTAGGTAGTCCTTGAGGTCCCTTCCAACCCAACCCATTCTGTGATCTTCAATTTGTGAGGTTTGGGCTTCTCCCCTCAGCCCCTGAGCTCAAGGGGACCCTCTGGGGAGGAGAAACCTTTGGGTTCCTGCTCCCACCCAAGCATCCTGGCTTCCACCCACCGCTCCCAGCCCAAGAAGAGGCTCTTTGTGCAGTGGCCGTGGGCTGAGCGCAGCTGAGCTGCTGCTTTGTTCTCCTTGTTTGTGCGAGACGGTGAGGGATGAGTCAGGGCCGTGGGACTGTTTAGAGCAAGCACGAACCAGCAGGAGAGCTTCTCCTTCACTTCCTCCCTTCCCTTCAGCCCCTCTCCTCCCTTCCCTTCAGCCCCTCTCCTCCCTTCCCTTCAGCCCTTCTCCTCCCTTCCCTGCCTCCCCACGGTAAAGCACTGGGAAGAGAAGATCCCACATGCCCCTCACAGGGGCTGGGTGGGATCTAGAAGGCGATGTCCTAAGCGCACACAAGCAGAGCTTCAGTTAGAAGGGTCACAGCTACACAGAGCGGGTTGCGCTGGGGCCAGGGGAGGCCTGGGGCCAGGGGAGGCTTGGGGCCCTAGGCCCTGCCCGACCTCTGCACTCGCGGCCAGCCCTGACGTCCCTGCAGCTGTACTTGATGTGGATCCTGCCATCCATGTCGCGCTGCGTCTCGTCGTGGTAGTAAACCAAGCTGCCATCCAGGTAGAGCACGAACCAGTTCCTCTTCCAGCGGCGCAGGATGGAGCCTGGTGGGATGAAGAGGAGGTGAAGGCCACCCCAGAGGAGACCACTGGGCCACAACTGACTAGCTTAGGAGACCCAGGGCTTAGCAGCTGCATCGCACCCAGTCCTGGCCTGAGGATCCGGGATGGCACAGAGAGCATGGAGGGCACAGACAGCCAAGTCCAAACGGCTTGAAATGACACCCTCCCCCCCCCC
>VWYK01008330.1:0-12080 GCA_013399775.1 Semnornis frantzii | reverse complement strand
GGATATAGACACTGGAATTGGGGAAATACAGACAGTGGAGTTGGGGGGGATACTAACACTGAGATTGGGGATATAGACACTGGAATTGGGGAAATACAGACAGTGGAGTTGGGGGGGATACTAACACTGAGATTGGGGATATAGACACTGGAATTGGGGAAATACAGACAGTGGAGTTGGGGGGGATACTAACACTGAGATTGGGGATATAGACACTGGAATTGGGGGAATACAGACAGTGGAATTGGGGAACATAGATACCAGGAGATGTAGACACCAAACTGGAGGATAGAGGCACTTGGCTTCCCAGCATCTGATACCAAGTACCCATGCTCCCACTCCAGCCACCAGCAGGGAGCTCTCCAGATGCTGTTGCGTATGCACATTGTTCCTACACCCAGTGGCTGGAAGTTAAAGACTCCCACTGTCTCCAGTCACTGTACTGGGATCCCACGGGCTCCATTATCTGACAGTACGGTCCAGGGTCACCTATGTTCTTGGTCTGACAGCAGCAGCTGCCCCTACAACCAGACATACAAGGGTATCACCAGTAAGTGGCACTGAGTCCCTGCAGCCCACAGTCACAGAGGACGGAAGATGAGATTTAGGATTTGGGCTGTGAATGCATCCTCCATGGATGATGCAAAACTGGAATTTAACATAAACAGAGGGGAGAAAAAAAAAAAAAAAAAGAGAGAGGATGTTTGTGTCTTTCACAAAGCTTCCTGTTCAAGTGGGAGGCAGGTGGCTGAAGTTAGATGCAAGGAGTCCTCCTCTGAGTTTATCTAGATTGGAGGAGTTTTGTTTCTGATAGCAGCAGCCAGCAGACAAGGGCATTGGTTAAGTGGAAGATTCCTTGGGGCTGCTAGAAATGATCTTTGGTTGGCAAAGCCTGTAGAGATGAACTGGAGAGGTGATGAGAACTAAGAAGTCTGCTTTCATCTGAAAAGGTGGTTCACCGACAGTGACTGGCCGGAAAAAGCTGTACAAGAGAGACATAAATCCTGAAGATGGGAAGGATGAGGCTCTGAAGGACTGTGAGTATGGAAAAGCCACGGTGCTTGCTGACCACTGTCTACAACTCCCTGAAACGAGGTTAGAGTGAGGTGGGGGTTGGTCTCTTCTCCTGAAGAATATGTGAGAGGGCAGGAGGAAACAGCCTCAAGCTGTGTCAGCAGAGGTTTAGATTGGATATGAGGAACAAGGTCTTCCCCAAAAGGCCTGGAATAGTCCGCCCAGAGCAGTGGTGGAGCCCCCATCCCTGCAGGGATTTAAAATACAGGTGAGGTGCTGAGGGTCATGGTTTAGTGGTAACCCGCTAGTGCTGGGTTAATGGCTGGATCTGATGATCTTGGAGATCACAGGATGTCAGGGGTTGGAAGGGACCCAAAGAGATAATCAAGTCCCTCTGCCAGAGCAGGACCATAATCAAGCTCAGGTCACAGAGGAACACATCCAGACAGGCCTTGAAAGTCTCCAGAGAAGGAGACTCCACAACCTCTCTGGGCAGCCTGTTCCAGTGCTCTTTGACCCTTATAGCAAAGAAGTTCCCCCTTGTGTTGAGGTGGAACCTCCTGTGCTGCAGCTTCCATCCATTGTTCCTTGTCCTATCACAGAGCCTCTCCCCCTCCTCCTGACCCCCAGCCCTCAGATATTTATAAACATTGGTTAAATCCTCTCTCAGTCTTCTCTTCCAGACAGACTTTTCCAGAGATCTCTTTCAACCAAAAAGATTCTGTGATAGGTGATAGATGGATAGGTAAATAGGTGGATAGGTGGATAAGAGTGTGCATGAGAGGGAAGAGCAAGGAATGGATAGACAAATAAGCTCATAGTTGCCCTGGGGTGGGTACCTGGTGAATAAGGACACAAAAGGGATGAAGACCTGCAGTTTTTCTTGATGTTCTCCTGCTGTCAGGAGAAGGGATGGCTTGGGATGGAGAGGACTGCTGCAGACCTCTGTGCTCACTAGAGGCCTAAGAGAGACAGGGTGGGTGGTTTTGATGGCCAGGATTTTGCTGGTGCCCAAACCCAACCCACTAGTGTCCCCAGGTTCTGGTCTGGGAGACCAGTAGAGCCAGCAGATGCTACACAAGACAGGAATCTCTGCCAGTGAGCCACCCACCACATCAACCAGCTGCACCACGGAGAGCTCAAACTTCATGATGACCATGCTGGAGGTGCTGGGCACTGGCTGTGACCAGCAGTTGTAGCTGGTGAAGAAGAGCTCAAAGAGAGTGTGGCTGTGAAGCTGGAGGAGAGTGATAGAGTCACCATCCCTGGAAGGGTTTAAAAGCTGTGTAGATGTGGTGATGAGGGACACACTTTAGTAGCAAACTGGCAGTGCTGGGTTAATGTTTGGACTCAACAATCTAGTGATGGGATGAGAGGGCATGGATGAAATCTCAGGGAGGATAGATTTAGACTGGATGTTAGGAAGAAATTCTTTACAGTGAGGGTGGTGAGACACTGGAACAAGTTGCCCAGGAAGACTGTGGCTATCCCCTCCCTGCAGGTGTTCAGAGCCGCATTGTATGAGGCCTTGAGCAACCTGGCCTGGTGGAAGGTGTCCCTGCTCATGGCAGTGGGGTCAGAACTGTATGATCTTCAAGATCCCTTCCAACCTAAACCATTCTACGAATCTATGAATCTTAAAGTTCTTTGCCA
Source organism: Semnornis frantzii (assembly GCA_013399775.1). Classification (NCBI taxonomy): domain Eukaryota; kingdom Metazoa; phylum Chordata; class Aves; order Piciformes; family Ramphastidae; genus Semnornis; species Semnornis frantzii. The sequence continues at coordinate 9,413 of VWYK01008330.1, read as the reverse complement.
GTCAAAACAATTCTGTGACCATGGGGAAACTCTCAGCTTGGGAAATGCCTCTGTAAAACCCTCTAACGACATGCTCCCTCCAGATAAAGAGATGCAAAATCAGCTGAAGAACGCTCTAGATCAGTCTGTGGAGAAGCTGTCAAATTTCCTCTCCAAGCGCTGCCTGCCCGAGACAAGGAAGGGGATCATGTATTTCATGTGAGTGGTCAGATGTGATTTGCTTTTCCCACAGGCCACCTCTCGATTCTCCTGTGGGAAGGGGTGATCCAGAATTTTTGCCACTCAGGAAGGCTTTGAAGCCATTTGAAGGAAGGTTTATTCCCTCAATCAGTGGATGCAACTGGTGCACCCCAAGAAGCAATCGCAGCCACTGGAGCACCCCTGGTACTGTCCTGCTTGGAGCTAAGGACAGATGTCTTGTAGACATACAGGTCATGGGTGCAGGTTGGCTTGGCTTTGCAGAACTTCCAGGAAATCTCCAAGGGCAGGGAAAATTTCATCTCCTCTGGGGATGAAACGACCATCAGTAGGTGACAATCCACACAACACTATGATGAGGCTGGAGCTGAGGTGGTGGCCAGTGTGCCATTGAGATTCTGCCTTGGAGCTGGAGACTGGAGATATTCAGGGTTCTGCAAGTTCCCCTACAACATCTCATTTGCATGACACAACTTTTTCCTCTCTCTCCATCCCCAGGAACCGTCTCACAGGCTTGAAGCCGGATATCCTGTTGGATCCTATCTACATTGGTCTCTTTGGCAGCACGGGGGCAGGAAAAAGCAGCTTGCTGAATGCCATCATAGACAAAAACTTATTCCTGCCGGTGTCTGGGTTCGCAGCCTGCACGTCCTGTGTGGTGCAGGTCAACACAAGCCACAGCAGACACTACGAGGCAAAAATCCACCTTCTCACAGATGAGGCATGAGGCATATTCCTGTTCCTACCCTTGAAAGGGAAGCAGACTGAGTCTTAGTAGACTTTTCCAGAGGGCATTTCATGCTTCTGGAAGGGGTGGTTGCAACTCTGATGGCCAAAGTGTCCCTAGAGAAGAGCTGGGCCCTGGTGCTGGTTCCCACCAGTTTAGGTGTGCAAGGAAGGAAGAAGTGGCCAGCAGGACCAGAGAAGTGGTTGTCTCAGGGCAATCTTGCTCAGGCTGTGTCATTTTCCTCCCTCTTCCAGACACCCAAGACCTTACCTCTTCTGTGTATCTACTCTATTGATAGGAGTGGAAGGATGAGCTCAAGAACCTGGTGGCACTTGTGGATGTGGATGATGACGAGGATGACAATGAAAGAAAAGAGGCTGTCTGGAAGATCTCTGCTATCTATGGGGAAGAAGCTGAAACTAAGAGTTATGAAGAACTGTGCAGCATGAAACCCATTGTCTCTATCCCCAGTTCAAGATGTATCACCTTGAGGGAGACAAATGTGAGTAGCCTGTATATCTCTTGGACAATACAAGCACTCATCTTGTGCCCTTGCAATACAGACAAGGATCTGGACCCATTCGGTTGTGGCTCAGCACCAGTAAGGGCAAAGAGTCTTTGAAGCTACTGCATCTCTCTAGGGAGAACACAGAAGCTTGAGGGGCAGGCTCCTCACCAGATCTTGTTCATCTGAACTTTCTCACTGTCCCATGGTGGGAGAGCAGCAGTGTCCAGCACATTACTGAGGGAGAGGATGAAGACCAGGTTCCTGGGTTGGGGGTAGGGGTGTCTCCTGTTGCCCACTGAGAATGGAAAGTGACATCTTCTATCTTTGTTTGCTGGGCTCATCATGGTGATAAGGGTGTAGGTTTCCTGGGTTGTCCCACATGCAGTGACATCCGGAAGTTGTTTCCCCATTTCATAGGATCATAGAATGGTAAGGTTGGAAGGGACCTCAAGGATCATCCAGTTCCAACCCCCTGCCATAAGCAAAGGCACCTCCCACTAGCACAGGTCACTCAAGGCCTCATCCAACCTGGCCTTGAACACCTCCAGGGAGGCAGGAGCCACAACCTCCTTGGGCAACCTGTGCCAGTGTCTCACCACCCTCACTGTAAAGAACTTCCTCCTAACATCCAGTCTAAATCTCCCCTTTGCCAGTTTAAACCCATTGCCCCTTGTCCTGTCATTGCAAGACCTTGTAAATAGTCCCTCCCCAGCCTTCCTGTAGGCCCCCTTCAGATACTGAAACGGTCTCCTGGAAGCCTTCTCTTCTCCAGGCTGCACAGCCCCAACTCTCTCAGCCTGTCCTCATAGCAGAGCTGCTCCAGCCCTCTGGAGCCTCTTTGTGGCCTCCTCTGGACCCGCTCCAGTAGCTCAATGTCCTTCCTGTGCTGGGGGCTCCAGAACTGTACACAATTCTGGAACGCATTTCAAGCCATGGTGTCCACCATGGGGCTTTGACTGGTCACCACTGGCTGTGGCAGGTCATGATGTTTTTCTGGTATCTCTGAGGTGCCTTGCTAAGGAGGTGTGATTGTGTCCCAGGACAAAGACCTTTCTGAAAAGATGGCTCCGTATATCCGGATTCAGAGCATTGATGGTGGTGCAAGAGGAGAAGCAAGCTCAGAAGATGAAAAAGCACCCCTCTGGCCTCTAATCAAAAATGTGGAAGTGACTGTCCCAAGGCTGCAAGTGGTTCCAGAAGGTGTCATCTTTGTGGACATCCCAGGGATGGGCGATTTCAACAGCAAAAGGGATGCGATGTGGAAAGAGGTGAGGGGCACAGCTCTCTGCTGGGGAGGATGGGCATGATGCAAAGGCACTGGCCCAGGCTGCCCAGAGAGGCGGTAGATGTCCCATCCCTGGAAACATTCCAGGTTAGCTTGGACAGGAATCTGAACAACCTGCTCTAGTTGAAGATGTTCCTGCTGACAGCCATTGGAATGGGCTGGCCAGGAGGTGGTGGAGTCACTGTCCCTGGGGGCGTTAAAAAGGAGGGTGGATGAGGCACTTAGTGCCATGGTTTAATTAATTAGAAGGTGTTAGGTGATAGGTTGGACTCAATGATCTCAGAGGTCTTTTCCAACCTGGTTAATTCTGTGATTCTGTGGTTGGACTCTAGATGGTCTTTAAAGTCCCTTCCAACCAAATGTAATCCATGATTCTGTGACTGCCCATCCTCCTCCTTCCTCTGTATTTATTGGGATTTAAAGGTGCTCAACATCTCTGGCATTCACCCTTTGCTGGTGGTTTCTGTCTTCTCCTCTCTACTCCTCCCATTGCAGAACATCAACAAATGCTCTGTCATTTGGGTGGTCAACTCCATCGAACGCATTCAGGGACACAGGCTTCATGAGATGCTGCTGAAGGAAGGCATGAAGGCTTTCCAGCGTGGCATGTGCAAAGACATCTCCTTGGTGGTCACAAAGTCTGATCAGCTTGATCTCAATGAATACAAGAGGTAAAGAAACAACCTGAGCTCAGGGCTCCAAAGGAGTGGGGCACTGAGTGGGTGATGCTGGCTCTGGCCCCACCTGGACTGTGGTAGCATGGTCCTCTTTTGCTTCTCCTTACAAGATCAGAGGACTGTCCCTACACTTCCCAGGGCTCAGTACTGAGGCCAGTTCTGCTCAGTATTTTTATCAGTCATCTGGAAGAGGGCATTGAAGGCACCCTGTCATTTTGTAGATGCCACCAAGTTGGGTGGAGGTGCTGATTTGTTGGAGGGTAGAGAGGGATGCTTCTGCAGAGGGATCTGGCTAGGCTGGATCAATGGACCAAGGCAATGGGATGAGGTTCAACAGAGCCAAGTGCTGCGTTCTGCACTTAGAGCACAAACAGCCCTGTCAACATTCCAGCTTTGGAGAAGAGTGGCTGGAAAATGTCTGATGGAAAAGAATCTCAGGGTGTTGATCAACAACTGTCTGAGGATGAGCCAGTGTGTGCCCAGGTGGCCTGGAAGGCCAACAGCATCCTAGTTTGGATCAGCAATAGTGTGGCCAGCAGGACTAGGACAAGGATTGCTCCTCTATGCCAGGCACTGTTGAGACCACATCTCAAATCCTGGGTTCAGTTTTGAATCCCTCACTCCAAGAAGATCATGGAGGGGCTGGAACACATCCATGGAAGGGCAATGATGTTGATGGAGGGTCTAGAGAACAAGTATTATGAGGAGCAGCTGGGAACTGCAGTTGTTTAGCCTGGAGAAAAGGAAGCTGAGGGGAGACCTTCTAAGTCTTTCCAACTGATTGAAAGGAGTTTGAAGTGACAAAAGTGTCAGTCTCTTAGCCCAAGGAACAAGAAACAGACTGAGAGGAAACAGCCTCAAGTAGTGCTGTGGAAGGTTTGGATTAGATAGGAGAAACTTCACTGTAAGTATGGTTAAGGACTGGGACAGGCTGCCCAGGGCAGTGCCCAGGAGAACTCATCCTTGGAGAGACTGAAAAGCTGTGTGATGCGGTGATGAGGGACATGGTTCAGTGCTGACCTGGCAGTGCTGGGTTAAGGGTTGGACTCGACCATCTTAAAGGCCTTTTCCAACCTTTGTGATTTTGTGACTGCTGCCTGCTGAGATCATTCATATCTGTAATTTCTGCTCTGTTTCTATCTTTCCAGAGAAAGCAAGGAGGAGGATGTAAGTGTCTTCAAGACTCTTCATACCTTTCAAGTCACTCCAGAAAACTGGAGAATTGCCCAAATGGTATCATGTGACTTGAACAGAAATGGTTGACCTGACACAGAAACAAACAAGTCTGTATTAGGGAAATAATGTTCTGGGAATTAAAAACTTTGGAACATGGTCAGGAGATGTCAGTCATAATTCCTCTTGTTTTCCCCAACACAGATAAATGAACATGATGCCATCCTAAAAAGGAATGAAACTGTGAAGCAAGAGAAGAGAGAAATGTTGAAGAAAAACCTGGAGGTAAGGCAGTTGGAGAAGTTACAGAGAGTTTATCATGGCATCACAGAATTAACCAACTTGGAAAAGACCTCTGAGATCATCGAGTCCAACCTATCACCCAACACCTTCTCATTAACTAAACCCTGGNGCCCTGAGCCTCCTCTTCTCTAGGCTGCACACCCCCAGCTCCCTCAGCCCTCACAGGGCTGTGCTCCAGCCCCCTCACCAGCCTCAGTGCCCTTCTCTGGACACATTCAAGCACCTCAACATCTTTCTTGAGTTGAGGGACCCAGAACTGGACACAATACTCAAGGTGCAGCCTAACCAGTGCTGAGTACAGGGGCAGAATGAGCTCCCTGGTCCCGCTGGTCACACTATTGCTGATGCAGACCAGGATGCCATTGGCCTTCTTGGCCACCTGGGCACACTGCTGGCTCATGTTCAGCTATCAGACAGTAGCCCCAGGTCCCTCTCTGCCTGGCTGCTCTCCAGCCACTCTGTCCCTAGCCTATAGCACTGCATGGAGTTGTTGTGGCCAAAGTGCAGAACCCAGCACTTGAACTTGTTAAAACTTATGGCACTGGACTGTGCCCATTTATCCAGCTTGCCCAGGTTCCTCTGCAGAGCCCTCCTACCCTCTAACATCTCCATGAAGTCTGGACCTTATGTCACGCCTTCTGGTTACTCTGTGCTTGGGTTCAGTTTGTCTTCCTAGTCAACTCTGGTCCAGTTCTCCATTGTATATACAAGAACTACAGGAACTAATTTGATGGGGGAGATGATCCCTGACTCAGAACTGGCTTAATGAAAGAGAAGAACCTGAGAGCAAATTACTGTGCTGTAGGATTACATTCAAGCAGAACAGATTCCTGTGTGCAGCAAAGCAACCAGCTCTTGCCCCAGCTTTACCTTTGAGGTATTACAGGTGGTCGCAGCATGCAGCAAACTATGTGCTGGGAAGAGGGAGGAAGAAACTAATCTTGACTAGAGAAGAAGTGCTGGGGGAGGGGAATGAAGCAAAGAGGCTCATTACAGTAGTGTGCTGAAGTTGCCAAGAAGGCCAAGAGCACCCTGACTTGGATCAGCAATAGTATGGCCAGCAGGACTAGGGCAAGGATTGTCCCCCTGTACTAGGCACAGATGAGGCTGTATCTTGAATTCTGGGTTTGGTTTGGGTCCCTCACTCCAAGAGGTGCCAGAGTGCATCCAAAGAATGGCAACAGAGCTGGTCTTGAGCTCTTGGTCAAAGAATGGCCTAGAGCACAGGTCTTGTGAGGGGTGGCTGAGGGAACTGGGGTTGTTGAGCCTGGAGAAAAGGAGGCTCTGAGGAAACCATCCAACTCTACAACAGGCCGCCCAGGGCAGTGGTGGAGTCCTTGCTCCTGGAGAGCTTGAAAAGCCGTGTAGATGTAGTGCTGAGGAACAGGGTCCAGCAGTGACCCGTTGGTGCTGGGATAATGATTGGACTCAGTGATCTTAGGGGGTCTCTCCCAACCAAAACAATTCCAGGATTCTATGATCAGGTGTTCCTTAGTGTGGCTCTGGTGACCAGACCTTTGTGAGCTCAAGTGGTGTTTGTGTTTTCCAGAAAAAGCTTCCAGGCAACTCTGAGGTTCTGCAGAAGGCTGATCTTGTCTATACAGTCAGTGCCAGGGAATACTGGAATGGGAAGACACTCAGCAAGGAAGAAACAGGTGACTTTGGGGCATCCCCTCGACATGAAGCACACAGGGGTGCTTTGGGCACTGGCTAAGGAAAGCTGACTCTGTGGGATGTGTCAGAATAGCACTAGGGTTTAGAGAAGCCCCTGGTAACTTCCTTTCCACTACCTTCTCCTTCCTCACCCCCTGAAATGAGTGATTAAAAATAGCACAGAGGCAGAAGAAGATGGTCCCTCGAGCTCAGCCTGGTCTTGCACCACCACAGCAGTTCTTTACAAATGGCAAAGCAGAAAGGCCTTAGAGTAACAGAATTGTTGGGGAAAGCCTTTAAAACTTTCAACAGCAACTGAGCCCAGCACTGCCAGAACACCACTAAACCATGTCCCTCAGCACCAAATCTCCACAGCTCTTCAGCCCCTCCAGGGATGGGGACTCCATCACTGCCTGGGGCAGCCCCTTCCAGGACTTGACAACCCTCTGCATAATGACATTGTGCCTCACGTCCTATCTAACCCTCCCCTGACACAGCCTGAGGCCTGTTTTGTCCTATTGCTTGTCCCTTGGAAGAAAAGACTGCCCCTCCATTTCACTATAACCTCCCCCACAAAGAAGGTCTCTCCTCAGCCTCCTTTTCTGCAGGCTAGGCAACCCCAGATCCCTCTGCCGCTCCTCACCAGACTTGTGCTCTAGACCCTTCAACAGCTTTGTTCCCCTTCTCTGGACTCATTCCATTCCCTCCATATCTTTCTCAGAGTGAGGAGCCTAAAACTAAACATAGGATTTGAGATGTGGCCTCACCAGTGCCATAATCCTTTCCCTAGTCCTTCTGGCCACACCATTGCTGATGCAAGCCAGGGTGCCGTTGGCCTTCCTGACTGCCTGGGCATGTGCTGGCAGCACAGCCTGGCTATTGGGCAGCACAGATTGTCAGATCTTTTGGTTTCCCCATCTCATTCACCAGTTGGTATCTCCCATACGGAATCCATAACATTCCTGGCTTACATGAGAATGTTTCACCGTGCCAAATACCTTCCATTTCTCCTGGCATTTAATACAGAATCACCTCAAAGCCATGTGAAGTGTCTTTGATGTTGTATTTTCTAAAACCCTCCTGGCCTGGATTTTTTTTGCCCCTTCTCCCTCATCTTCTTCAAGCCTTCTCCTCTCTTTCACTTCACTCAATGTTGGAGTCCTATAATTATTCTCTTAACTTTTCATGCAATTTCCCCCCCCTCCAATCCTTCAGAATTAGGAGCCTTTGCCATAACCAGGATGAGCCCTACTGTACGACCCTGCCTTGGCTATGAACTTAGCTGGTCCTTTGCTTATCTACAACTATATTCAGTGGTTGGTTTGGCTTGTGTTTTTTTCTCTCATGCAAGGTCCACAGGGTGCTTGTATAGTTCTGTGGAACCAGGCTAAGTTCTGGTGGCCTTAACATCCCCACCTTGTCCTCTAGTGGGCCAATGCTTGCATCCGTGTGGCTGTGCCTGAACCACACCAGGAAACTGCTGTGGCAGTAGATCACAGAGTCATGGAACAGTCTGGGTTGGAAGGGACCTCCACAGGTCATCTAGTTCAATCCCCTCTGCAGTCATCAGGGGTATCCTCAGCTAGATCGGGTTGCCCACAGTCCTGTCAAACCTCACCTTGAATATCTCAAGGGATGGGGCCTCAGCTACCTCCCTGGGCAACCTGTTCCAGTGTTCCACCACCCTCATGGTAAAGAACCTGTTCCTAACATCCAATCTAAATCTACATTGCTCTAATTTCAAACCATTGGCCCTCATCCTATCACTCCAGGCCTTTGTAAACAATCCCTCTCCATCCTTCTTGTAGGTCCTCTTTGGGTACCGGAAGGTCATTATTAGGTCTCCCTGGACCCTTCTCTTCTCCAGGCCGAATGACCCCAAAGCCCTTCTAGAGATTAAGGATCTCCCAGGAGCCTTCTCAGGCCACCATTGGTGAAAAGCAACGGTGTGGCCAGCAGGACTAGGGAAGGAATTATGGCACTTGTGAGGACACCTCAAATTCTGTGTTTAATTTTGGGTTCCTCACTCCAATAAGGATGTGGAAGGGCTGGAATAATTCCAGAGAAGGGGAACAAAGCTGTCGAAAGGTCTAGAGCACAAGTCCAGGTGTCCTTTGAGAGTCAGCTTGTCCTCTCACACTAACTCCACCTTGATTGCCTGGTTTCAGAGATCCCAAAGCTGAGGGACTACCTCCAGATGTTCTGCATGACACAGAAGAGGAACATCCTGAAAGAATACGTGTCAGAGGCTTTGGACATTTTGTCCCTGATCCAGAGCCTCCAGTCCCACCGAGCTGCACAGGTTTGTCCAGAAGAGCTCCAGGGAACTGCTCTGCTCTTTGCTGGGCTGGTGCTAAGGGCTCCAGGTGGGGGTTTTTTCTTTCAGCAGCCATCTTGCTGCACTCAGCTTGGCTTGACCACATCTCCTACAGCTTCCACCACAGGAAGCACTCCCTGGTGGAACCGCAGAACCATTTTGGCTGGAAGAGACTTTTGTGATCATAAAGTCCAACCCTTAACCCAGCACTACCAGGTCACCACTAAGCCATGTCCCTTAGCACTGCATCACGGAACCACACAGAATCACAGGATGTTAGGGGCTGGAAGGGACTTTGAAAGATCATTAAGTCCGAACCCCCTTGCCAGAGCAGGGTCACCTAGTGTAGGTCACACAGGAATGGAGACTCCACAGCCTTTCTGGGCAGCCTGTTCCAGGGCTCTGGCACCTTCACAGTGAAAAAGTTTTCCCTAATGTTCACATGGAACTTCGTCTGCTCCAGCTTGCACCCATTGTCCCATGTCCTGTCATTGGACATCACTGAACACAGCCTGCCTCCATCCTTCTGACACTTGCTCTTCACATCTCTATAAACAGGAGTGAGGTCACCC
>VWYK01008326.1:81925-113880 GCA_013399775.1 Semnornis frantzii | reverse complement strand
CCTAGCCTTATTCTCTTTTTTTTTTTTTTTTTTTGTTTAAACTATCACCTCTGTCCTGTCACAACAGGCCCTGCTAAAAAGGTTGTCCCCATCTTTCTTATAGGTCCCTTGAAGTACTGAGAGGCCACAGTAAGGTCTCCAAGCTTCCTCAATCACCTTCATCCATCTGCATCCTTCATCCTTTCTTGAGACCAGGAGCTGGGCAAGCCCAAAAGCACTGGTTTTGAGCCCACTGCTCTCTCCATAGGGTGCTGGTGCTCAGCTCCATGGGGTGCATCTCCATGGGGAGGGACTCCCCAGCGAGGGATCAAGTGTTCAGTTTCCACTCACACCTCAGATGATTTCAGCCCTCCTATGGGCAAGTCAGGGGTGACTGTAGCAGCCAACTCCACTCAGCAACACCAGAGGACACCAGGAGAAACTGGGTGGGATAGTAACAACACCAGTGCCCCCCACCTCTCTGTGACCACCATCCCATCCCCACGCTGTCCCCTGTCCTGTCCCTGCATGGCCTGCAGTCATGTTAGCAGCTTGACACACACCCAAGCATGCAGCAAAGAGGCAACAGCTGCTTTCTGCTGGCCCGGATCAAGGATTTTAATTAAGGAGAAGATTTGGGGGAATAAAGGGCAAAATCCTTCCCAAAGCTGTAATTAAAGAAGCTCAGGGTGAGGCAGGACGATGAGAAAGGGCATGTCCTGCTGCTGCTGGGGCTCAGTTCAGGAGGGCAGTAGAGACCTCCACTGTGGCCTCCTGGTGCTGGTGCAGCCCCCTCCCCAGGAGGAGAAATCTCCCCACACACAGGTCACTGAGGTTGTTTCACATCCACGAGAAAAAAACAACCTTTCAATCTTCACTGAGGTCACCCCAGACCTCCAGCAGCAGGTGTTCCAGCCTAGTTATAAATACATCAAACCCAAATTCTGTCAGTTCAGGCCTGGGTTATGGCAAAGGTTTACTGGGTCCACGAGGCAGGAAGGTTCTCCTGGGATTTGATTCCAGCTCTGATTCACCCATTCCAAGCTAAAAAGAGACAAGTCAGAGCCCAGGAGTCTACTGTAGCTTCTGGGAGGTGAGCACCACCACCATTAGGACCTGCAAAGCTCTTCTGGGATATTTAGAGAGATTCCTGACAAGTGGCATGACTTGGGCTTGGATGTGTACTGCTGCTCCAGGAAAAGCAGCATTTCATAAAGAGCAGCAGCAGCAGCCAGGAGGGGTGAGCAAGGACTCCAGACCTGCCACCCATCTCCAGCAGGATGGGGGTGCCTGGATGGGGAGGGATTGAGAGCTGCACCAGTTGCCAGTAGTTCTTCATCATCTTCCAAGCTGGGCACAACCTGTGCCACCATCTCTCTCAGAACTGATGCAGCTCTCAAACCAGGTACTAATACCTCAAAACAGGTAATTTCCCCACTTTATTTAGCCCTTGGGTCTCTCAGCAGCAGCTTAACCCCATGGCCAACACCTGTGCTCCAGAATTCCCTTTTCCTGGAAGAGGAGGGTGTGTGGCCCCCTCCAACACTCAAAAACCCTCCAGACTTCATCCAGAAGACACAAAGTCAGCCCCAGACAGGGCAGTATTGTCCTTCCTGGCCCCATCCAGTTCTTGGAGAAGCCTCTAGCTCCAGAGCTGAACATGGAATAGTTTCGGAGATGTCTCTCACAGCTCAGGCAACCCCAAACCTGCTCAGGACACTGCTTGCTCCTGTCACTACTTGAAGGCCACAAAGACAATCTCTCCCAGCCACCCAAGAGGAGATAAAGCCCATGGAGTCTCACAAGTCCTGATGCTGCAAGACCCTGCATTGCTGTTTGGTGCAAAGCAGCCCCCATGCCTGCTCCCTCACAGCACCTTTGGAACCCATGAAATGGTTTTCCAAGTGACCACAGTCAACCCTCTGTTAGTGGTGAAGGCCACAGGAGCCAGGTGAGACCCCAGTCCCAGAGACCAGAAGCACTCCAGGCTCAACAACGCCAACTCTCTCAGCCTGCCCTCACAGCAGAGGGCTTCCAGCCCTCCCATCATTGCTGTGGCCTCTTCTCCGTAACCTCCAACAGATCCCTGTCTCTCCTGTGCTTAGGGCTCCAGAGGCTGACCCAGCACTGCAGACGAGGTCTCAGCAAGGTGGAATCCCCTCCCAAGTCTCTACAAGGCCACAAAAAGAAAAAAAAAATTAAAAAAAAAATTCATGGCAATTGGGGTTTTTTTTGAGGCTTATAGAGACTTGAGAGGGGATTCCCCCCTCACTGAGCCCCTACCTGCAGTGCTGGGTCATCCTCTGAAATCCTCAGCACAGGAGAGACAACTGGAGGCACCACTCCACACAGCCTCATGACCACCCCTACTTCTTGTCCTGGCAGAGCCCTGGGAACCACCAGCACCTCTGCATCCTCCCAGGTTACCCAAGGCTCCCAAGATTTCCCCCATGAACACTGCCCATTGCTCCAGTCCAGCTCTGCCAGGTCTCTCTCTGTGCCCAGAGCTGTGCAGCTCCAGCCCGGATTGATTCACTGGGTTCACGCAGCAGCTGCTGGGTATTTACACAGCGATTATGAACCCTGTGAGGAGGGGGGAGGCAAAGAGCATCCCTGAGGCTCCCATTTCCAAGGCTGTGGGTGCAGCTGCACACCAGCTCAACACCTCCTGCCACCAGCAAGGGCTCACCAGGCACAGCTTCCATTACATGGTTACAGCCTGGGGTACCCTTGAGTTCATTTAACATCTTCTGGCTGCCAACGCTGAAAGAGACCTGTTACAGACAATGATGTTGTGCAGGGCCCTTTGCAGAGGGTTGAGATGACCCAGGAGATAATGAATTGCCTCGCTGAGCTGGAGCAGAGGTGCTTAGAGGGACCACTCATGCCAACCACGCTGCATGGCACGTGGGGCAGTTTTGGAGCCAGGCTTGGCTTCTATGTATGTAACTGCAGCTTCCACGAGAAGCAAAGGGGATACCACCCTGGAAAAGACCTGAGCAGCCCTGAGCAGGGAATGACATGGGAGAAAACACAGCTGACAGCAAGGTAACTGCTGTGGTTCATCGAGGCTCCTGTCTCCTCCAGGCCAAGATACAAATCAAGAGCAAAAGCCACCCTGGCTCACCTGGCTTCTCTGCAGCCCTCTGCCCACATGCCTGCAGCACTCACGCTCACTCCCAGCGCCTGGAAATAAAACAGCCTGTTCCAGCACTGCTTGATATTTCCAGAAAGGTTAATGCAGCATGTGAGGGGCCAGAGCCACTGCTCATAGGGGCTGGAAAGCCTCCAAGCAAACCTGCCAAAAGGACTGGGGCTCTCCGTGTAGGAGGTGACCTCCTTGGTCCCCCCCTCCAAAGCGTTCCCTTCAATCTTTGATATTTTCAAGCTTCGCGCTGCTAAAGCTTCCTTCTCCCACCCCCACATTTCCCACCATCGTTGCCACCTCTGACAAATCAACAGGAATTTCAAGCTGAGAGGGAAGGCAGGAGGTCCATACTCAGTAGGCATGCCAGGAGTCCCCCTGCTTTGGGGCTCCTGATGAAGACAGGAGGGGATCACCCCAGGTTTCCAGCACCCCAGCAATGGAGAGTTGTGGTTTGCCCTGGAGGGTGCAGGGGAATGCCATAACAAAGCAGCTCCACACGGGCCAGTCCCGTGGCTCACTCCATAAATACACACTCACTGGGGATGGATTTGAAAACCAGGCTTGGAGATGCTTTATCCAAATCAGTGATGAAAAGAGAGCAAAGCTCAGAAACTCATACCCAAGGACAAGCAATTATCAAGTAAAAAAGGCAGGGCACCAAAGCACTTGGACAGTCATGATTAAACTAGGGCTTGAGCTCTCCTCACCCCAAAAGAAGCCACCTACCCCTATGCTGGAGACAAGAGCTGGGAGACATCCTCAGCAGCTCACCTTGGGCAGCAAAGATCTCCAGCCCAGGCACACCTCCCTTAACCCCTTCTCTCCCTGATGAGCTGCACCAGTTCCTCCAGGTACCACTTGAAATTATTTTAAAGCCTCTGGGCAGCCTAGCTGGGTCTGAAGAGGCTGATCCATATTCCTGAGGTCTCATTGGTATTCTGCAGCTTCAGCTCATTAGCTCTTAGGTGTTACAAGAGCGGGAGCCTTGGAAGTTTCTGGGCAAGGCAGCTATTAGGGGAGGATTGAACACAGCGCGCACAAAACCATGCCCTGCTTGAACTCTCTAATTTACACCATCGATCTAGAAGGTGCCCACAGGCCCCCTGAACCAAAAAAAAAAAAAAAAAAAAAAAAACAAAAACCCAAACAACCTGCCCTAGAANAAAAAAAAAAAAAAAAAGGGTAAGCAAAATAAATAACCTGCAGCCCCAGAAAACTGGCTGCATCATCACACCCCCTGCTAACGCTATTAGCCAGCCTTCCTCCGCAGCCCTCCACAGGAACGGCATTGAGCTCCAGCTCAGCAGCTCCTGGAGAGACCCAGCAGCCCAGCAAAGGGCCACTATGACCACTGCAAAGACCCACACTGTGCTGGGTGAGCACCTTTAGCCATCTGACCTCTCAGAGAGCCTACTCCCAGCACATGCTGCTCAGGAAAGGGCAGGGAAAGCTGTGGGCCCTAAGAATTGAGGAAGGCTGAGCTGCTGCCACAGTGATGGTCCCTGTGTCCAGTCCTTGTGTTGGATGAGCTGACCTCTCCCTTCTCTGCATTGTGAGCCGTGTCTCCTCGCCCAGGTTTGAGCGTTGCCTGTTTACACCTTGCGATAGACCCAGGGGGAAGTCTCATGCAGAATAACCTCTCTCTGCCTGCAGCCGAGACAAACGGGGGTAGGAAACCACTATTTCTCCTAATAAGGGAACCCGAAGTGATGAATTTTCTGCATCTCCTGAAGTTCTTTCCTCCGAGGCACTGATGCATTTTTAATGGCTCTCGGTGTAGCTATTAAGCTGCTAATTGAAACGGTGAACTCTCCAGCTCAGCCCAGACCCCTCCTCCGAATGTCCCCCAGCCATGTGGGTGCTACTGAGGTCCCTGCTCACCCACAGCAGCCCTGCCGCAGGTCCTTGCTTGCACACAGCAGTCCTGACAGAGGTCCCTGCTCACCCACAAACGCCCCTGCCAAAGGTCCCAGCTTACCCACAGTATCCCTATCAGAGGTCCCAGTTCACCCATAGCACTCCCGACACCTCCCTGTCCTATCTCCAGGGGTAGCATCACCACGGAGGTCTCGGTGCCCGAAGGACTCGGTGCCCCCAGCCTGACCTTGCTTGGTGGAGGCTGACAGGGGAAACATTTGGGGAGGGTCCAGTCTCCTGCCCGCTGTACCATTGCCTGGAGGGGGATAAAATGCCCCCGCCCCCGCCGCCGCCACTCCAACCCTGAGGCGATGCCCAGCTGGTGGCCACTTTCCCCCTTATCCCGGCCCCGCAGCCCCGAGAGAGGGCCGGAGGGCGCTGGGCAGAGTGGCACAGTAGGGCGGGCGATAGGCAGGGAGGGAGCGATCCCCGCCGAGTGCCGCCGCCAGCCGAGGCTCATCCCGCGGGGCCGTATCGGGCACTGCCTCCCCCTCGCGGCCACGGACAGTCCTGCCGCCCCCGGGAGCGTCCTGCTGCCCTCCAGCCCCAGGCAGGCAGACCCCAGACCCTCCCTGCCACCACTGGGACTCCACTGCGAGGAGGTCATTCCCTTCTCTCCCTGCCCCATGCTGCCTGACCTCGGATCCCCCTTTCTGCCCCGGGTAGCACCCCAAGATTGCCCCCAGCCAAGCACCCTGCTGCCCTCCTGCCCCAGGCAGCTGGCCCCCGGCCCCCACACTCTTTCCTGAGGATCATCACCTGGATGATGCCAGCACCACTCTTACAGGTAATGCTCAAGGGGGCCTGGCCCATACAACCCCCAGACTGGAACCAGTCTTACCCCACGGCACAAAGACAAGGCACAGAGGAGGCAGGATTGCTCTGAGGCCGTCATCCAACCATCCCTGGGGTGTTCAGGTGGCAGACAAAGAGGATCCTCAAAGAAGCAACAAGAATGGGATTTGAGGGTGAATTTTATTGGAAACAAGGACTGGGTTTACTGAGTACAGACTGTTCTCAACAATACAAGGGGTTTCTGAGGAAAGTCAAAATCCTTGTCCACCTTAAAGCCAAGCTGGTGTCCCCCAGAGATGCCAGTCCCCACTGCCATCAAGGAGGTGACCAGGACAGGAAAGAATGGGGTATGAAGGACAGGTAAGACAGATGTTGGATGAAGCTAAGCAGATGGCACAGGAAGGGCTGTGTTTGCCTCTATAGCAAAGCTTTGCTTCATCCACAGAGACCTAAGCCCATCGCTTGGGTCTGAAAGCATCAATGCTCCCTTTTCCCAAAAATATAGGAATTAGGATTTCCCCCCCCACCCCCACCCCCAGGAGGAGAAAAGCAGGAGACATGCAAAAAAGAAAAATCACCACTCCCCAAAGCACCTACAAAGGGAGAAACAAAGGATGGGGAAAGGGGGTGGGGACAAGGAGAAAAGTGAAAAACAAACAAACAAATAAACAAAATCAAAACACCTCGACATCAAAACCAGAAACAATCCAAAAGTAACCAACTACAAAAACAAAAAAAATACATTTGTACATCCAGGCTGCAAAGCTACCAAACCAAGCAGGTAATGGTACAGGGGCTCCTGGAGAGCATCAGGTGGTTTGCAGAGTGGGGTTGAGGAGGAAGATGTGGAGAACACCAATCACCTTCTTACTTTACATGAAGTGGTGGGGTGAGGGGGTCAGTGCCCAGCAAAGCTGAAGAGGGTTTGCCCAGCTGAGCTGGTTCCCTCAGGGTTTGTGGACTTGGGGATGAGGTTAGAGCAGTGATGGGGGTAAAAGTACTGCTGCGTGAAGGACTGAACCCATCTGTGCCCTCCTGGAGCAGGTTCCCTCAGGAGCAGCCTGCAGGGATAGATGGTGTCAGGCAGCCCCATTCCCAAGAAGGAGGTTCCCAGTGCCACTTCAAACCTTGGGCTGCAGGAGCAGGGAGCAATGGATTTAAAGGGGACAGCGTTCTTCAGTGGGTGGGGGACACTGAACAGTGGAACTGCACCCTGAAACCCAGACCTCCAGGGTGTGGCTTTCAGGAAAGATGGTTTTAAAAGGTTCAGTTGCAAAATAGATGTATTTCACTTAAAGTCTTAGGCCAGGGTAGCTTCTAGCAACCCCTTCCCTACCACCCTAAATTAGCCAGGAAAACTCTTAAGCCGTATCACCAAATCTGCTGGCCACATAGACATTCACACATTCATTGTTGATTTAAAAATATATAATATATATATATAGCACACATACACACAAATATATATTAGAAAAGAAACAAAAAAAACAAAACCAAATCCCTCTGAAAAGTCAATCTATTAAAAAAACCTAACAAAATCCACAGCCACTGCACTCATTCTGTGATCAGATACAGCAGAAGACACAAATCCTGTTGGCTCCTGGAGCTCCTGATGGAGTGCTCAGGCTGGGAGAGTGGAGAAACACATCAGGTTTTCACAGTGGATTTGTTAGCAGAGAAGGAACTGCTTCTCCCTCCTCCTCCCACAGAAGGGTTTTAATTTATAGCAAGTTAGATGAAACGCGTTAAAGTCCAGCATGTACAGACAGAAAATGTACAACCGGCGGCAGCCCCCAGAGGCAGGTCCTGGGGTTTCAATCTCAGCTGACACCTTGGTGGGTTCAAAAGGCAGTTTGGGACATAAGGGCCTCCAAAATGAGCAGGTGTCACAGTGCGAGGTCTTAATGCGAACTCCAGGTTGAAAGGGAGATGGAGCAAAGTCTCCTCCAGGAGGCAGAGGCTGTCAAAGGCGTTAGATGCCCGGAGATGGGGAAGTGTCCTCCCAGCAGGCAGCATCTGGGGACCTGCTCATCCCTCCACCACTTTGTGCCCACGTGGGGAAGGGAGCATCGTTGTGCTGGTGAAGTCCCGTGGGCAGGCACGGTGAGCATGCGGGTTGATGCTGGCCTCAAGGTGGGTTCATTGAGAAATGCTTTTTTCCCCTCCATGGGAGCAGTGCATTGAGGGAGGGAGGATGACATCCAGTCCAGTGCTGCCTCACAGGGGTCATTCAGATGTCGAGCCAGGCACTAAAACAGCCTCTGGTGTGAACAGTAGCATGCCCAGGGAGCCCTATGGCTGCCTAAAAAGCTGTTCGTGGGGACAGACAGCTGGGCACAAAGGGAAGGTAAATGAGACCTGACTCCAGGAAGGGAGGGCAGAAGAGCTGGCAAGCACAGCAGCATTTTTTCACTCTGCCTTCCCCAGGCAAGCACAGAAACAAAACCTTCCTGCACTGTGCACCAGGCTGCTGGGGAAGGGAGATGCCCTCTGGCACCATCTGCCCTGGCCCTGCTCAGGTACCACAGGCACAGTCCTCTCCCTGGGACGGATATGCTGGTGTCTGCACCTTCTATCTCTGTGTCTTAGCTGGGAAGGTGCTGCCTTCAGAAGACTGATCCTGGGGGATTTTGTTTGTGGGGCAAAGAGAAAAGAGACTGAGAGGCCAGGTGGGGCCAGAGATGCCCACGGGTTGGGGAAGTGCAATTTGTGCGAACCACCACTGGAGTCCTCGTTCGCTTCTCTGCAGGGAAGCCAGGATGGAAGGGACTGCACAAAGCTGTGAGGTTTGAGTTAGGAGTCTTCCCCGAGGATCTCTGTCACGAAGGAGGCCATGTCAGTCTCTTTTGTGTCGTGCAAGGTAAAGAAAGGGTGTTCCTGCCAACAAGACCAAAGACACCATCAGCAGATGCTCACAGACAGACATCCCTGGGGGATGTCACACAGCTGGCAAGGTGCTTGGCAAGTCATGGACATGAAGCTCCTTCCCAGGCTCACATGGGCATCATCTTTCACCCCCAAAATTAACTAATGCTGCCAGGTCTGGCATTTCTAGGTTCAACCCCAGAGGGACAGCTCACCTTGACAGCTGTATTACCACCACTTGAGGTCTTCTCTTGCCAAGAGCAGACAGGACAGAGGGAGAAAACACCTAGAAACCCTGACCTTAACACCCATGTAATCAACACACCCTTCCTTCCACCTCAGACACACCTACACCCATGCCACTCTGTGTCTGAAAAATCACTCACACGCCCTCTTGTCCCACTTCCCTAGGACCTGCTGGCCCATTCATTGGAGTATCAAAATGCATTAGGATAAAAACCAGTAGGAATGGTTCCACACTCACCATAAGTTCTAAATAGTTCATTCGCTCAGCAGGGTTCTTCCTTAAGCTGGAAAAAACAACAGGAAACAGGGGAGAAAGGCTGTAAGACCTTTTTCTTTTGCTCTATGTGGTCTGTCACAAGGAATCTCCCCTTCCCAGCCAGCACGACATCCTTCTGTGGGCACCACCTATTCCTTTCCCACCTTGGCTGAGCAGGTTTGAACCACCAGTGAAGCTGCCAGGCAGGTAACTGGAAAAGGACAGCTCATGGTGTTTTGCCACAAAAAGCACAAGCCAAGCTTGCTGCCACCTGCCCCAAGCAGCCCTGCTTGTCCACATAGAACAAACAGGGGAGAGAGGAGATGGCTGCTCACCGCTCACAGGGTGAGCTTTGCCTCTGTGCATCCACCTCTGCCTTGCAGCTCTGAGTAGCACACAGGGAGCAGAGGAACACCCCAAAGGGAGCTGCTACCCACAAAAACCACAGATCAGCTTTCATTCAGGGGCACCCAGATGCAGCCAGGTCTTTGTTCTCATTTCATTGCTGCTTTGACAGAAAACACCAAAACTTCAGCAGCAGCAATGGTGAAAGGGGAAGAGAAACTTCTGCACCTTCCAATCAGCCTGGGTGAGTCAGGTCAAGAGCAAAATCAGTTTGGGCAGTGCTTCCTGCCATGGCCAAGCCACAGTCCCAGCATCTTGAAACTGCGGAGAAATGGGCTCTGAAAGAATGAGAACCTCAGCTCTCCCCTCCACCCCACATGGATCAGCCAGGCTGGGAGAACCCACCAGTCCCTGCCAGAGACTCACCACTGTGCTGTGAAGTCCACAAACTCCTTGGAGAAGCGATCAGCAGGCAGTTGGGGTGAGGGTTCCTCCACCACTTGCTTGAGCTGCTGGAAGGGGGTCCCCCAGGACTCGTATGGGAAGCGAAGAATGGCCAATTCAATCTGAGGATGGAGACAGGTTAGGGTGAGACACTAGGATGAGCACAACCCCATGCAGCCTGCCTACCTCAGATTTGAAGTCAAAAACCTCTCTCCTTACCCATTTTCAATTTGGGTCATACCACTTCTTTCTTTTAAATACAAAGACCCAGAGGCCAAAAATACTTCCTTTGGTGAATGGTTCAGCATATTAATGCATTTACAGGAAGCCACCAAAGAGATGTAAAATGGGATTATTTAAAAAGATAACAGCACACTCTTTCTGCACTGCCTTCCAAAGTGCTTTGCTCGCTACAAGGCAGCCTCTGGGCTTCAGGCTGGTACTGCATGAGTTAGACACATGCACACACAGAGAAACATAATAAACTACAAACCCAAGAGAAACCAAGTGGTAGGACATCACTTAGGAAGACTTTTGCTAAAACCATCTCATTTACTGTGTCCTTCCTACAAGTCACCTCTGCTCCATCACCCTTTGAGGCAGGATAAAGCCTTAGGGCAGCGTCCTCATGCCAAGGGGCTTGAAATGTGCAACAGAACCTCCAGACCTAGCAGGGTGGGACGGGATGGGAGGAGTAAGAAAGCTGACAGGATGCAGGGCAGAGCCAGATGCCCCTGCCTCTGGATCAGGTCAGGGGAGCTCAGCTCTTGCTGCTGGAAAAACTGAAGCTGCCAGTCAGAAAGGCCTGCATTAGCTCTACCATAAAACAGCCCTAAAACCAAATGGTCTGAAATCAAACCCCCTCAGAAATTAAAAAAAAAAAAAAAAAGGATAAAATAGAATCAGGAAGCCAGCCCAGGAAGAAGACATTAGAGGGAATCAGGGGGGACTCCATTCAGCTGCAGGTTGGCAGCCTTTCAAGCAAGGTCTCCTCTCCCATCCAGCTTTGGAAAGGTTGAGAGACTTCGTCATTCGTGCAATCTCCCATCCCACAGCTTCCTGCATCTTGGGAGAAAAGCCAGAGCTGATTACATTTCCAGCCAGCCAGCCCAGCTCTGGCACAGGGACACCAAGGAGAGGGGCTTGGGTTTGGCACTGCAGACAAAACGAGCTGGGGAAGAGGGAATATTTGCCAAGAGATGTGCAGGGCGCACATAAATGTGAGGATGCAGCACCCAGAACAAAGGCTGCGGCTAAGAGCACAGGAAAAAAAAAAAATCCTGGAAACAATCTAGACCCAGGGAGAGTCTCCTGGAAAGGGAGAGAGACGTTCCCAGGCGGCATCCCCTCGGAGCCAACAGCTGGGATTTCCTTTGTCCTCTGGCGCCAGAGGATCAGTTGCTTTCTGCAAGATTCGTTTCTTGCAGGAGGTAGATAAAACCATCCTGAGCAGCTGTGATGTTGGAACTGAAAGCATTTCCCCTTCCTGTTGGCTGCTCTGAGCTACCCTTGCAGGCAGGGCTGACTGCAAACCATGCACAGTATCCCTCACTGCAGCTACCTCACCCCGATCCTCCTGCCAGGTTTTGCTAACCCAGGAGGGGGGTGCACGAAGGAATGCTGTGATCCACTCCAGCAAACCCTGCTCCACTCCAAACCTCCCCAGCCAGTGCACGGGGAACAGCAGCACAATTAAAAGCCCAAGCTCTTGGATACCAAATGAAGCCTGCTGTTGTCCAGGTGCAACTTGAGGCCGTTTCCTACTCTATCACTTGTAACTTGAGAGAAAATATTGACCCCCACCTTGCTCCAACCTCCTTTCAGGGAGGAGTGCCAGAAGGTCTCCCCTCAGCCTCCTTTTCTCCAGACTAAACCATTCCCTCAGGTGCTCCTCAGAAGATTTGTGCTGTAGACCCTTCACCAGCTTCATTGCCCTTGTCTGGGCACACTCCAGCACTTTAATGCCCTTCTAGTAAGGGGTCTAAGACTGAACCCAGTATTGAGCTGTGGCCTCACCAGTGCTGAGTACAGAGTGACTATCACTGCCCTGGTCCTGCTGTTTCTGATACACATCAGGATGCTGTTGGCCTTCTTGGCCACTTGGGCACACTGCTGGCTCACACTCAGCCAGCTGCCCCAGCTGTACTCCCCAGGATTCAGCAGGAACATGTGAGAAGAGAGAGGAGGAAAGAGAAGGGGCAAAAGATGGATTATCTCCTGGCAAGCTTGCCAGACAACTTGACAAGAGCTGCAGTAGTGGTGGCAAGGCTGAGGGCACACTTGGTTCACAGCTGACTCCCCAGGGCGAGGTATCCCTGTGCACACAGGGCAGTACCTCCACCCTGCACCCTGGGCAGCTGCTCTTATGCCCCGAGTTGTCACACTCTGAATTCAGTCCCATTTGGTGGCATGAAGCCAGCAGACACCACTGGCCATGGAAGGGATGGAGCCCCAGCAGCACAGACCCCATTCCAACCCCAGGGCTGCAGGGTGCTATTCCCAGCCCTTGACATTACCATTGTGATTCCCAGACTCCAGACATCCGACTTCACATTGTAGCCCTTCTGGTTCAGCTCAGGGTTAATTCTTTCTGGCTGCAACAGCAAAATGGAAGATATCACAACTCTGTCTTTTCTCCCAGTGCAAATCTCTGGCTCCAAAACTCAGGCTGGGTGGACTCCCCCAAGGTCTGAGGTTAAATCTAGCACTGATGAAAGACACGTCTTCCTCCACACAACCCACATAAGTTCTCCCCTCCAGCTCCTGAGTGAGGTTTGTACTATCCCTGCAGCATGATCTCTGCCCCAGGAGCACAAGCCCACATAGATGCCACAGATGGTAAAGGGAAATTCATACTGACTTGAGGATGAAATTAAATGATCCTGCCAAGAAAAGCCACAGCATTTTCTAGCTGACAAGGAGCACCCCTTCCAACCACCACAAGCAGCACCAGCCAGTCTTTAGCCCTTCTGCAAATGGAAGGTGGCAAAGGAGTCTGCTGTGGGATTACACACACAGCAGGGCTTACTGGGAGGGTAATCCTGTCCTTGGAGGACTCTGCTGAGTCAGGAAGCTCAGAGCACTCTGAAGTGGTTTCCGTCTCAGAAACTAAGACTGCATTCTAAGTGGCAATCTCTTTGAGTCAAGGCTGAAGGCAGCTGGAGGCTGCCAGCTCCAGTCCCACACCAGCACACTTACAGCCATGTACGGTTTGCAGCCAGCATCCATGGTCTTTGCAACTGAGTCCACCAAGTAGCCACTGATCCCAAAGTCACACATTTTGACGTGTCCCTCCTTGTTGATCAGCACATTGGAAGGTTTCACATCTAAGAGAGAGAACACAAGAGGGCAGATTGGGTCTTTGCTGAGGTATGAGAGAGCCTGAGACAAGGTGGACAACTCCTCACTGACCTGGGAGGGGACCAAGCAAGCCCTAACACAAGGGAAGGGAGACAAAATCCCACCAATCTTTTATTGCAATAAGAGTTTACACAAGAAAAACTCTAACTATGTCCTTCAGGCAGAACAGACCTCTTCTCTTAATGAGGAAAGGCTGAAATAAAGTGTTGAGGAGTTAATGCTCAGCTCCTTAGGAGAGATTTCTGCACAGAACACATCCTTAAAACCACAACTCTACCAAGTTCTCAGGACAGTTTGTCTCATGCCCATCATGATCTGTCTACAGCTACACAAGGAACTACACCAGGATGAAGAGCAAGACTTGAGTGTTACAATTCCCATCTGTTATAAGATCTCCCTCAGCCCTCACCTTGATAGACCTACCCAGCCAGGAAGGCTTGGGGACTTTCTCCCCAACAGCTGCCTTTGAGGTACCTCTGTCAGAGAGAGACAGAGATGCCCATAGTGAGGAATTCAGTTAACATATTCAACCCTTCAGCTGAAAAGGAGGAAAAGAACAAGGTCATGCAAATAGATGCATGAGGGATGGATCTCAGGAACAAGCTTTGGGCATCTAGATCTGTCCACCTTGGTCCTAAGTACCGTTAGACCCCACTGTAAGCATCTCAGAGGGACACACCACCCATCTCCTGGAAAGAAGCCCTCATTTCAAAGCTAGATCTCCAGGCACATCATGCTCCATCCTGCACCTACCTCTGTGGATTACAGACAGTTTACTATGCAGATGCTCCAGAGCTCGTACAATCTGGGGACAGAGCAAGAAAAGAACCCATTAGTCACACGCAGCACCAGCCTGCCACTGCAAACACACTCCTGTTTCCACACACCATGAGCCACAACAGAGACCTCCAACAGGCTCAAGGAAGAGACAAAACCATGTAAGAACCCAAGAGGCACTCACAGACACGGCCATCTTCCCCAAAATGTCTTCAGGGATGGTTTTCTTCTTCTCCAGCACTTTCTTGTAGAATTTATCTAAGGAGGTGTCCATGAGCTCCATGCAGATCCACACATCACCCTGCAGATGGAAAAAAAGCAGTTGACAGGGAATTTTCTGGAAATCTTCAGGAGCTGAAGGGAGCACTGGGGATGAACTAACAAACAGCCACTGTTGCTTCCATATGGAGCAAGCCAAGGTCCCTGAAACACAGCCACCGTGGGCCACACCACCAGCACACAAGCTCAGCACTACATAGAGGTGGGCACAGATGTCCAACTACTACTGAAACTACCTGCAGTGGCCTTCCTTTGAGGATCTACCACTCCAAAGTCAGTCTGGGACAGATCCAGGACAACAGGTTTGGGCATGAGCCACGCAAGTGAGCAATCAGACCTGGTCTAGCCTTTGACTTTAAGTCATGGCAGCATCTCAAACAGCCCAGGTGGGCTGAAGAAAGCAAGAGGTGGTTTGGAACACTTTAGTGCCCTTAGTGCAACTGCATGAGGCCCCAGTGCTCCACAGCCCACCAGCCACCCGTTAGCTCAGTACCTCACGGAAGAGGGCTCCGTAGAAGGTAACGGTGTAGAAGCAGTCAACTGTCCTCATGGAGATGTCCAAGTCCATCAACAACCTCTTCTGCTCCTGAGTGTTCACAGTCGCTCGAATCCGCTGAGACAAGAAAGCAGAGCACAGACCCTTCAAGAGTCAAACCATGCCAGACCTGTCCCCGCGGTGGGGGGAGCCACGCCACGCCAGGTCCTGTCCCCGGGCGGCGGGAGCCACGCCACGCNCGCCACGCCAGGCCCTGTCCCCGGAGCCACGCCACGCCACGCCACGCCAGGCCCTGTACCCGGAGGGTGCCATGCCACGCCAGGCCCTGTCCCCGTTTTGCCACCATTGATAGACCTCAGAAGCGTCTCCACTCCCTGAGAGCTGCGCACCCTGAGCTCCATCCTCACCTTCACAGCCATGATGGTGCCGCTCTGTGCGTGCCGGACCTTCTCCACCACGCCGTAGGCACCACGGCCCAGCTCCGAAATCGCCACCAGGTCATCAGCTTCCACCTCGAAATTCTTGAGAGAGAGACAAACAAAATATTCAGACACACTTATCAATGAGGAGGTCGGCAGAGGTCCAGTGCTTGCAGCTCGCTCGTGCAGAGCCTTTCCAAATGATAGTACCCACAGGACTCCATCAGCTCCTGCATGCACCAGAGAATCACAGAACTGCTGAGGCTGGAAGAGACCTTTGAGATCACCATGTCCAACCTGGAGCTCACTATCCCAACATTGCTGCTAAGCTAACATCCCTAAGCATCACATCCACACATCTTTTAAATACCTCCAGGGATGGTGACTCCGTCACCTCCCCGGGCAGCCTGTTCCAATGCCTGAGAACCCTTTCTGTGAAGGAGTTTTTCCTAATATCCAACCCGAACAACTTGAGGCCATTTCCTCTCGTCCTGTCACTTGTCGCATGCAAGAAGGGCCCAACTCTCAAAGCACTTAGAGAAGATCCTCTCATCTCATACCCATCAGGGCACATTTAACTGCCCCTCTGCAGCTAGAGATCAGGACTTTCATCCTTTAAGCCAGGGCACACTGCCACTGGAAAGAGCACCAAAGCTTGGTGCCTCTCTGCTTGCTCAGGATTATTCACACGAGGGTCTTTCTGTGGTGGCTGAAGTCCTTGCAGGATTTTAACAGCTCCCATGCCAACATGTGCAGAAGTCAGGAACCTCTGCCACAGCTCCAAATGCCTGAGCACAGCCAGGGATCTCCCACCTCACTCTGCATCCCAAGGGATCATCCCTCACAAACACACCTGCCCATCTAGTATCACCTCAGCCTGTCCAAAGCCTCTCTTAGATGGGATGGTGCACACAGCAGCCCAGCAGCTCAATTCCTAATTATCAGGGATTCCAGGTGAGTTTTAGCTGCTTTTTTACTTTCTCCCACCAGCAGAAAGCAGCCAGCAAGATAAAACGTGAGTCAGCACTCACACAGGAGCTCAAGTGACTGCAACTGCATAAATCTCATTTCAAGATGGAAAAATCCCATCACAGTGCTCAGGCAAGCCAGTGCCCCTTGCAGCAGGGAGTCAGCAAGCTCCTGCACAACCCATGAGTGAGTTTCCCTAACGACACCTTACCCTGCAACTGCCTGCTCCACTGGGCAGGGCACACTGCCCGAGCGAGACATGGGCTATTTTTGGATGCTGTGTTCATTGCTCTGAAGTCACAGCCCTTCTTTTAGTCAGGCTTTATCCAGCCTCCAGCTCTCCTCCGGTCTCAGGGAACAAAATAATACCAGGATGCCAAATTACCCCAGCAGCCACAAAGGCAGCGAGGGTGGGAAACATGCACGGCACAGCGCCGGATACTGTGCCTGCGAGCTACGCCCATGGCCCAGAGGAAACAGCTTTTGGCGTTAAGGAGCCAAGCTGGGAGATGTGGCTGCTGGGCTCCCAGCCAGTAACCTCCCCTTGGTGCTGGCCACTGCATGGCCAGCAGCCACCAGCTCTACCAGACCTTCCCACCAGCCCTGTCTGCGCTTATTGGAGCCAGATGTGCCCGGCAGGAGGCCGGGGCAGGGAGTGAGGGAGGTCTGTGCCTGAGCTCAGCGCTGAGCTATGCACTGCCCAGCACAGGAAGATGCCAGCCCTTTCCTGGACAGATGGTGGCTCCAGAAATGAGGGGAGCAGGGCTAAGGGGAGGATATGTCCAGCCCCCCAACCCTGCTGACCCCAAGCTGCTGGCAGAAGAGCAGGGTCAGCTTGCAGCTCCGGCAGAGGCCTCCAGGAAGGATCTGGTGATGCTTTTCAGGACATGTGTTCTGCAGTTGTTCCAGGTTATTGTTTGGGTTTTTTTCCTGGCATTTACCCTAAGGTTTCCCCAGAAGCTGGCAGTTCCCAGCACACTCCAGGAACCAGCATTGCCCTGCCCAGCAACAAGAGGTGATGCAGTAACACAGCCCATGCTTCCCAGCCCTGGTAATGGGAGGCAGGACATCACCTACATGGATCTGATGGTCCTGAGATCACCAGTCATCCCAGTAATTTGAAATTGGTCTTTGACCCAAGCCCTCTTCCTCCAAAACACCTGGACCAGACCCCTCTTGCAAGCACTGGAGCAGGCAGAGCAGGGAAGGAAATAAACCTGGAGAGCCTTCCCTGAGTTACAGCCTCTCCTCTTGCACACACCATGCCCAGGCTGTCACAGAGCATCTCTCCCAGAGCTATTAATACACACAACACAATGGCCAGAAAATGGTACAGGCAGCAGGAGGGTTCCCTGGACCCAGCTTCCCCACCTCTCCCTTAACCCGAATATCTTGCAGTGAGGCCAAAAAGCCCAGATACCATCAGCCAAGCCACCTCCCAGCCTGGAAGGTAAGCAGATACATATAGGGTTGAGCCACTGCATGGTATTTTTAGCTCCCTTGCAAACAGCTTTCTGCAGCCCCAGGAGGGCCCATAACAAGAGAATGAAATAAAAGAGTGGCTATTTCTAGCAGCATTTTTTATCAGATCACTAGCAAAGGCTTTGGAGAGCTGGAGAAAAGCTTTGTGCTCAACTTCTCCTGGGCCATGGGCACTAACACAGCACTGCAGACATGCAGGACAAAGGGGACTTTGGGGCAGTCGGAGAGGGAGAAGAGGCCACACTGATACAAGGTGGATGGGTTGGTTTCATCTCTTCAGACTGAGGTGGCTGGTGGGGCTGTAAAGAGACCACTGTGATCTCCCATGATGGGCAAAACTGCACCCTGAGCCTTTGATGTCACCCATGTGCCTTGCAGAGACTGCAAGAGCAGCAAGTGCACATGCTCGGAGATGAGCTGCCTTGCAGGCTGGGTGACATGCTCAGCTCCCCAGCAGTCACTGCTCTAAATACACCCTGACATCCCACTGCTCCATGAGAGAAAGGTCCTGCCGTGCCATCTCATCCCCACAAAGATGCATCCTGTGATGCCACACCAGGTGGGTACAGTCCTCACAGGGTGCTGTGAAATCTCAACCTGACAGGTTGCCAGGCATGACCCATGGAACTCTCCATGCGTGGGGCAAACAAAAAAGGCAGGCAGCAAAAAGAGAAAGCACATTGACACTTACCTTATCTCCAATGGTAATGAACGTCCTGGAGTCCAAGTTCCTTGGAGGTCTGCAAGAAAAGAGAGTGAGTCAGGAGAAAATCCAGCTCCTTTAACCCTCCTGGGGGTTGGTGAGCCAGGTTTCTCGTTCCTTCAAGCACTTTCAGCCACTGCTTTCCACTGTGTCTTGTCGTGGGTTCAAAACAGCCCCTTCCAAACACTCAAACGCTTTAATCGAGCCAGCAACATCCCGCCCCACACCCACGAGGCACTCACTCCACACAGGCAGCAAGAACCACAGACTCAGCCAGGTGAGGCAGGCATCAAACCATCCCTGCTCAGAAGCCAAGCCCGAGGATCCAAGAGAGGAGATGTTTCGGCGGCAGAGCGGCTCAGCTGTCGTGTTTTGACAGGCAGGTGTTGTAACAGGGCAGCCGCTGAGCCCCAAACGCAGGCTGAGGGCACAGCAGGTAATTCCTCACCCGTGAGTCATCTGTGTACACTCACAGGCCTGTTCCAGGCAGCCTGGCAGGCAGAGCAAGGCAGCACCTCAGTGTCACACTTTGCACAACACCACGCAGGTGAAAGTCTTCCTCCGTGGCCTGTTCCTTTGTCACTGCCCACTTCCCATTGTGGGCAGCATGGAACACAGAGCAGACACAAGCGTTTTGGCCCTCATGCCTCATTTCTTTGCTCTCTCCCTCCCCTAGGACCTTCTGAGAGTTGAGATTGCCCAACTAGCTTAGCCTCTCAATTCCCATCAGAGCAATACAGCAACCCCCAGTTTCAAGGAAGTACTTCAGGCTCACAGCAGAAGCCTTGCACTGTGCAAATATTTGCACTGCAGCTTGAAAAGCTCAGAGAAAAAGAGTCGTGGGTAGCTTGCACCAGCCTCTGGGCATGCGAGCACTCTGCAAACCCCAGCATGAGAGTTGGAGACAGAACAAGGGGGAATGGCCTCAAGCTGAGAGTAGGTAGGTTTAGATTGGACATTAGGAAAAAGTTTTTCATGGAGAGAGTGGTCAGGGACTGGAATGAGCTGCCCAGGGAGGTGGAGGAGTCACCCCGCCTGGATGTGTTTAAGGGTCATTTGAATCTGGTGCTTAGGGATATGCTTTAAGGTGAATCTTGCAGAATAGAGCTCTAGGTTGGACTTGGTGATCCTGAGGGGTTTTGCCAACCTGGATGTCTGTGATTCTCCAGGGGAAATTCAAACACCAATGGGAGCAGAGACAGAACAACACAGGATGACTATGGTTGGGAAAGATCTTCAAGGCCATAGAATAGTTTAGGTTGGATGGATGCACCCACTGAGGAAGGAGCTGGCTGCTGCATGCAAGGCTGAGCATGTGCAAGCTGGGCTGCACACCATTAAGTGGGGAATTCCCCAGGCTCCCCCTCCATCAGATTTGCCCTATCTATACCTGGGGTTTCGGCAGTGGTATTTCCCTTTGGGGGATTTCACTGCTCCCCTGAAGCTGGGAGGGTCTCTAGAACAGGTTTCTGGAGCAAACAAGGCTCAGTGGTGGAGACCGGTCTGAGATGTTTTGGAAGAGTACTGTGGAAGAGGAATTTTTGCCATCTGTTCTTTGTCAAACCAAGTGCCACTACGCTGGGCTCTCTCCCACAGCATAACAAGCATTGGCTGCAAGAAGTGATCAGGGCAGAGCAAAATTCCAGTGCTCTGAGACACTGCTGGGCACCAGCACCAAGCATCACAACAATGCATGATGTCCATGTCCTCTTCATACCAAGGTGAAAAGCTACAAACAACTCAAATTAGCTCTGATATTGACCTCATCTCTCATCCCCCACCCCTTAATCCTCATCTCCCTGATTCTTCCATGGTCCAGCTGCCCCCACATTTTGTCTTCCCCTGCATTAAAAAATTTCCTCCCTTGGGCAGATTTCCTTTCTCCACTGTGCCCTTTGTTCTTTGGCATCAGCACAACCACATCTGGAAGACTGAAGAGAGTCTCCCAGCAGTCTCCCAGCCTTTGCCTTTCAGCCATTTCAAGTAAAACAAGAACTTTCCAGAGAGACTCCCAGGCTGTGGATGTGTCCATGCACATCTGTGTATGTGTGCAATTCCTTCTCACTTTCCACAAGCCAGGGTTTAAGAGCAAAAAGTAACTATCCTGATTCTCCAAAGCTCACACAGGCCACTCCCCTTGACGCCATCCCCTTGAATCCAGCTCCAGAGAACACTTGGCTGGCTCTAAGCAGCAGAGACACTTACGTGGTGCTGGCAACAGGTGGCTTGATGGGCACACATGTTATCCTCAGATCCCTCTTCTTCTTGCCTTTCACTGCAAGAGAAGATGTACACATCAGCAACTGGCATTTTGACTTTTTCTTCCTTCAAGCATTCTCCTGCCTGCAGCCAACAGGTAGGGAAGCAGGGCCCGGATCCCTACGCTGTACAGCTACAACGAGATGACAATAAGATCACAGCACTCACAATCACCTTTGCCCAATTGCCCAATTGCACCACAATTGCCCAAAATCTCAGGCAAGAGCCAGAAGCACAAGTGAGTCTCCATGTCCCCATCCAGCCCCTGGCTGCAGAAATGCTGAAGAGTGCACTGACAGAGACTGTTTCCCAAGTTTCACAGTGCCTTGCAATGCTCCTCAGACACCCCAAGAGTGCTCTTTACCCTTCATGGCCATTAACAGTCCCCTCTCTGCAGGGATTTTAATTGCTGATGCTCAGGAAATGGTTCAAAGCTACGACTTCTCCCAGGCACTTACCGGGTTTGTGCGGCTCCAACGATCCTTTGGAATCTGTAAAAGAGAAGGCAGACACCAGCTCAGCCTCCATGCTCCAGACCCACCACATACCAAGCGTGTACCCCTCATGGTGCCACGCAGTGCTGAGGGGGAGCAACCCCAGATGGGTTGCAGGCTGAGGGAGGCAGACAGGCTGACAGAATCCAGCCCAGCCAAGCCTGGGCTGATCCCTGTTTCTCCAGCCACAAGAGGTCCCCATGCCATTAGTGACACTCCCAAAAATTCTCTCTGTCCATCTCCTCCTTGCCCCACAGACCCCCCCCACCCTGATCCCACTCAAGTCCTCTCAGAGAGCCAGACCTGCTCTGCAGTGTGGATCAGATGTGGCACAAAGGGCAATGGTCACCAGACCACAAGCAAAAACAAAGAGTTACTAACAGCAGGAGAGAGGACACCCCAAGGCCAGTGAAGGAAAACCAGGGCAAAACCAAACATCAGCTTTGCTTAGGTCAGGCTGAGAGCCCTGGGGATGTTTAGTCTGGGTAAGAGGATCCTGAGAGGGAATCTTCCCAATGCTCAGCAAGAGCTAAAGGGCTGGGGGCAAGAGGATGGAGCCAGACTCTTTTCAGTGGTGCCCAGTGACACGACTAGGGGCAACAGGCACACACTGGCACACACAAAGTTCCATTTGAACACGAGGTGAAACTTCTTTGCTGTGAGGGTGCTGGAACCCTGGAGCAGGCTGTCCAGAGAGGTTGTGGAGTCTCCTTCTCTGGAGAGATCCAAACCCACCTGGACATGCAGATCCCAGGCAACCTGCTGTGGGTGATGGTGCTTTGGCAAGAGTGTTGGACTAGACGATCTCCAGAGGTCCCTGCCAAACCCCACCGAGCTGGGATTCTGATAACAACCAGCAGTGAACTGGCCACAAAGCCAGGATTGCAGAGCCTTAGATCCTGTCAGACAAGGTGTGATCCCAGCAGGGGTGCCTGGTGAGAGGATACTCTCTTCCCCCTCCTCCCCAAACCCAGACAGCACTGCAATAACATAACCCACTGCTGCACAAAGAGCCAGGATGGAGGCCATCAGTCAGTGATGGTCAAAGGAGACCTGTGCACCGCTGACAATCAGCTACCTGCAGTGACATGAACCTCAGGCTAGTCACCACAGACATCCCTCCATCAGCAAGCAGCTTGCCCACCTACCCCAGCTTGCTGGGAAAATAAACAGATCATAAGGAGCTGGGATACAGGCTGAAATGGCACAGCTGAGAGCACCCAAGTCCTGAGCCCCCCCAAGAGAGACAGGGTAGTTGCATTTTGCAGCTAAATGTGCTTTTGACTGCACAGACCTGGAAGATGCATTAAAAAGCAAAGGCCAGGGTGTGCTCCAGGCACTGGGCTGGGAGTGGACAGCCTGCCGTGGCCTTGGACAGCCCTTCAAAACAGCTCCTACCTGCCTGCCTCCCAGGAAGAGGCATGAGGACAAAGTCTAGCATTCCAAAGATTGCCAAGGAAGGGAGGGGAGAGGTGAGGAGCTGGGAACTCTGGAGGACATGTAGCACCATAGGAGAGCTCCCTCAGCACTGAGACAGGGTGATACACACCTAGCATGTTCCCAACACAGCCAGCCTCCACCCCCATCCCTGTCCCCCACCAGCTCCCAATGTCTCAGCTAAGATGGGTGCTTCAAACCCACTTTTCCAGTCCCATCTTTCCCCAAACACAAACCTTGCTGTGGCTGCAGGGAAAAGTTAGTCTGCAAGATACAGCAAAGGTCCCAGATGTGGGACCAGTAGCATCCTTCCCTGTCAAGGCAATCAATGTGGTTCAAGTCCATAACCCCATCTAATCTGCTATCTTTCCTGCATCAGAGCTGGCCTGTAAGGTTGGGGACCAGCACAGTTCCCATGAGCTACAGGAGCAATGTGAACTCCCAGCTCAATGAAGCCAACATGCAAGATGCTCCACCCTAAGCCAGTCCCATTGGGCTGGAAACCACCTCTGGAGACCTGACCATGCCACAGGAGCCACGGACTCTAATTCATTATCCTACAAAGCTCCTCTTCTCCACCACTGGAAGGGGGAATCACCAACAGTCCAGGGCGCCCACTAATGACTTTGCAAAGTCCCTGGTTGAGGAACGATAGGAGCAAAGGCAAGACCCAGCCAAATGCAGGATGCTGTCCATGGGTTCGAACCCTTCCCCCTTCCCACACCCAGCCTCTTGTTACTCAGCAAAAACCAAGTCCTGGGTCCTTCTGCATCCAGACAAGTTGGGCAAGCTCACCGTGGGCACACAACCTATCCCATCCCACACCCAGGGGAACGGATTTTGCTTGTTACTGGCCAGAAGCCTTGCACCAAGCGTTTCTCCCCCATAACGTGCTCGGAAATGCAGACGGGGGTTTGCATGCAGACCCCCAAGGGCAGTTCCCAGCCAGATCTTCACACAAAGCCCTGAAATGCCCCCCATCCTGGATGGTATTTTACTTCATCTGTTTGTTCTCCCTCTCCCCCATTGCCATAGTAACTCCACAGCCAGCACAAAGCTCCTTCTGTGCCGCCGGCTCCTCTGGCAGCTCCGGCCGCAGCTCGGTGACTCACACGGCAGGAGCAGGGTCCGCAGGCTCCCCAAGCCAGGCCTCCTGCAGGATACGGCGTCAACCCTCCTTAGCCCTGGCTGCAAAAACCAGGCTGGAGAGAGCTGGAAGCACCCAGTCTGGGGTCAGGAATCAATGGGGCGCGTTGTTTGGTGGAGCCCAAGCTTGCAGGCAGGAGGATCTGCAAATGCGGGTTAGAGGGGCAGCAAGGGACACGGAGGTTCCCTGTTAGAAACCCCCTGCAGCCACCGAATGACTCTGTGAATTGGTCATTCCACAGAAACCCTACTAGTCCAGGAGGCCTGGACATCAGCCTACATCCCTGTATCCCCAAACTGCAGCCCCTGGCTTCCTAGCGTTGCACCACCAGGGTGAGTGACAATGCCTTTCCAACTCTGTCCTACCTAGCCTCAAAAAAAATATTTCCTAACTCCCATCTGAAAAAGTACCGATTAAAACAGAAGTATTCTGCCACCACTCCCAGGCTCTGGTTGGGCCACCTACGCTGGTGGAAAACCCAGCTCAGCCCATGCCTGCAGGAATAAAATCACCTGCGATGCTGCCCTGCAGCTGGGGGAGTCAAGGTGGAGATTGGATTTGCCTGTACAGCTCACCCAAAATTTGCCATGAGCTTTCCAGCACCCTGCAAACTGGCCTGAACTCCTGCATCTTGCTGCAAGCTTCTCCTGCTGCTAATGGGTTACAGCCCAGACAGGAGATGGGAGACATGATAAAGCCTTCTCACAATTGCACAGCTCAGCCATCACCCACCAAGTGCCCCATGGCTGCCAAATCCCAGAGCTGGATGTGTCACCTCTGTGAGGTGACCTTGTTTCTGAGCCTCTGCAGCCCCTCAGGGGAAGCCCACACACTGTTTCTGGGTTAATGAGGATGGAGGAAGGTCTGAGAGGTGGAAGAAAAATAAAGTTGCAGTGGGATGGGCATGATAAGACCTTGCAATTCAAACCCCTCTGTCCCGAATACATCCCAGGGCAGCTACTTGCTTTTAGCCCCCGCAGGCAGCTGCTGTCAGCTCCTCACCACAAAGGCCTCAGCACCCTCTGTCCCCATGCTCTGGCAGGGTGGATGCAGGAGGAATTGCTCTAACATGAAGAACACCTGAAAATCCCAGAAACACTCCTGTTTCCCAAGGCACTGAGCTCCTGCAAGAGCAGTGGCGGCAAGCACAGAGCGGCACAGCGACCCTCTGGAGACAGAATCATAGAATGGTAAGGTTGGAAGTGACCTCAAGGATCATCCAGTTCCAACCCCCTGCCATAGGCAGGGACACCTCCCACTAGTACAGGTCACTCGAGGCCTCCTCCAAGCTGGCCTTGAACCCCTCCAAGGAGGGAGCAGCCACAACCTCCCTGGGCTACTTGTTCCAGTGTCTCACCACCCTCACTGCGAACAACTTCCTCCTAACATCCAGTTTCAATCCCTCCTCTGCCAGTTTAAACCCATTGCCCCTTGTCCTGGCATTGCAAGACCTTGTCAATAGTCCCTCCTCAGCCTTCCTGTAGGCGCCCTTCAGGTGCTGGAAGGTTACTATAAGAGCTCCTGGAAGCCTTATAGTAGCCTTCCAGATCTTCCCACAGGGGCAAAAAGGGCAGCACAGGGACAAGGCGATCCGGGGACATGTCCTGATTACTTCTGCAAGCCTGCAGGCTCTGCTGCCAGCCAGGCTGGGCACTGCCAGCGTGACATGCTGGGCAGCGGGAGGGGCTGCCAACCGTGGGAGCACATGGCACTGAGCCTTGCAGCCGGGCAGGGGAAAATTAGCTAACAGAAGTTCCTGGTGTGGACGAGATTGTAACCCACGTGATGCTGCAGGCACGTAACTGCATCCTTTATGCTAAGAAAGGAACCATTTCCTCCTAAAGACACACACCAAAAAAAAAAGAAAAAAAGCAGCCTCACCATTTTTCGTCTCATGCTAGAACCTCCACCAGCTCAGAACTGACACAGACATTTCCTGGAACTGCTTAATTCCGCATCTGAAGCCTACTCCTTTGCCACCACCAACTTCAGCTCATTACACTGCACCCTCTCTCCAAGGAGGTTTATTCCTTCCTACTCCGTTGGCGTGGGTGGAGAGCAACGAACAGGACAATCGAAAGAACTGCAAATAAAACTATTTGCCTGAGCCGACCTTTGAAATTGAACCTCCTCAGTGCCTCCCCAGGGCTTCGGTTCCAGCCCCAGATGAAGGACAGCTGTGGCACGCGAGGCAGAGCTGCCCTGCTTCGTTACCACTGGGGAAAACGTTCTGGAGGCATCTCAGTTCTCCTCACTTCGAGGAGGAAAGTCAAACACCACGGATGGGGCAGAAGGCTGGAGGGTGGATCTCAGCCCTGTTGCAAAGAATGAGCTGGAACAAAAAAAGCATCAAGACAGGGGGGTAAAAAAAAAAAAAAAAATGAGACGCAGGGTGCAAAGCAGAGAGGGGAATTTGGGTGCTCGAGTCATGAGAGCCAGCTCCTCACAAGCACACTTTGTGCTATTTTCCACTGTCGAGAGTGGAAAAAGCTGTCTGTGGAAGTGGAAAACGGGCTCTCAACCTGCCGAGAGCCATCACTCATCGAGGTCCCGCTGCAGAGAGGGGCTCCTGCGGGTCACCGCTGCCCCGTGCTTGCCACTTCTGCAAAGAAGCAAGCAAGGAGGAGGAAAAAAAACATGCCTCAGAAATAGCCCCTTGCAGCTCCAAACCGACCTGTCAGCCCACGCTGAATCAGAGCTCCTGACTGCTGTGGTGCCCAGCTTTTCCAACGCAACAGGCTTTTTAGCAGGGGACAACCATGCACAAGACCTGTGTTCCAGGAATGCAGCCAAACCAAAGCCAGGAGCCAGCTTTGCCCTACAAGTATTTTCCTTTAGCCATGCTAGATTGCATTATGTTTGTTACAATTAAGATGCCACCGTTACAACCCCACAGAAAACGTGCAAGTTTCCAGTGCTTTCAAAACAGATCCCCAGCTGCAGGCATCGACCC
Source organism: Semnornis frantzii (assembly GCA_013399775.1). Taxonomy (NCBI): domain Eukaryota; kingdom Metazoa; phylum Chordata; class Aves; order Piciformes; family Ramphastidae; genus Semnornis; species Semnornis frantzii. The sequence continues at coordinate 87,110 of VWYK01008326.1, read as the reverse complement.
CAAAACCAAGCCCAAAGAAAAAGGTACAAAAACAGCATGGATTGACCCCAAAAGTTAGGCAGCCCCTTTCAGCACCAGATTCAGCCCTTCGCTCTCCCCCAGCACGTGTTTTGTAAATTGCAACATCTACCTTGCTTCTTGTCCATGGTTTCCCAGAAATGAAGCAGGACTCCAGCACGCCTGGCAGAAAAGCGGGATGGGGGCGGACGGGAGAAGGGAGGGCGTTAAAAAAAAAAAAAAAAAAAAACACCCCACACCAAAGCAAAGTATATCTATCTATCCTGCAGGATCCTGCAGACCAGGCGCTCCCTGCAAGCCCCGGTGGTTGTTTTCAGGGGGACACATGCGCTGAAGCGCTCGCTGGCTTCACGCAGCTCTCCGCGCCCGGCGTTCCCGGAGCCCGGGAGCTGGGCGCAGCGAGCGGGGGGAGCCGCGGAAGGTAGCAGAGCGTTCCCCCATAGGCAGCTGCCGAGCCTGGCCGTCCTCGGCTCCAGTTACCCTTGAAAGCTCAACAGTTGTAAAAACTGCAGCGGCGAAATAGCAGGTGACGTCAACAGGAAACTGGGGGGGAGCCAGCTCCAGGAGCCACTGAAGCACTGGATTGCTCCAGTGCATCCCAGTGGGACGCGTTTTCTTCCGACAAACTCAGCCATTCAAACCCAGCCTGCAGGCAGCGAGCCACAACCCGCTCCTGCCTCCTCCATCCCCCTCCCCAGGCACCCCATCGGAGCGCCTCTTTGCCCGAGGGCAGCCCTGCCACCGCCCAGCGTCAGCCAGTCATCAGAGCCCACGCTCGCTGGTTTGGGCACCGAGGGGGTGCAGGGATAGAAAGAGGTCACATTTCTTCATGCTGCAGGTGACACGGTAATTGCTTTGCCACTAACAACTATTACCACAACAAATAGTAGAAATATTGTTCCATGACAATATGGGCACAGAGCTCAGCAGCTATTCCAGGGTGACAACTGAGATGGCATCTCTGGTAGCAACGTATAAATTGCTGCATGGATTTGGCTGGTAAATAGCAAGGGAGAGAGATGACATGAAAGGGGCGGTGGGGGGAAGGAATCTATCACTCCTCTACAAATACGTGCAAGAAAAGCTGTGGCAAAGTATTGCTGCTCTTCCCCTTTCCCTCAAAACCAGCCTGGCAGAAGCTGGTGCTGACATTCTTGATCAAAGCCAGACTTGGCTTTGACAGGCTGCAGTTTTGTTTTCAATTTCCCTGTCAGCTTGGAGGGAAGATACTGTACCAGCACCTCTGCCTGCAACTCCTTATAGAAGATGTGCCTCCAGTTTGCTCCTGAGCTGGTCCCTGACTTGTAGGCTGTGCCTGGCCGTACACATTTGCAGCCAGAAAAAGTCAGAGGTCAAGGTAAATGCACATACCAACATAATGAGTGACTCTAATTTTAAATGGTGTTTATATAAGCTCCAGAAGGACTGCGGAAGATATTTTCTCAAGCACAATTCCACTCCCAGGGTATAGTTTCAGGCACAGATCATCAGCATGTGAAGGATGCTGACGCAGGAGCCACCACATCATGAGCCACCAGCCCCAGTCCCCAGCACTCCTGGGGAGAACGATGCTGCACTGTCCTCTCATCACTGACTCTCTGTTTTCATGGCTGATTCCCCATCCCAGACATAAGATGCCCCAAGCATCTTTCCAGACACCCACAAAATCAGTGCTGCTCTGGAGCAGAAAGTCCCTAACTCAGCAGGTGGGATGGGAAACACCATTTCCTTTGAGCTAGTGCTGCTGGGTTTCAGTGCCTGAGGACCAGGGGTGGTGTAAAGCAAAGCTTCCTGACATCTCTAAAGCACCTTAAAAAACCAAAACAAACAAACAAAACAAAAATCCAGGGAAAAAAAAAAGAACCAAGAAAAAACCCAAACCACAAACCACCACACTCAGAACAAAAGGGAGGATAATTCCTAAAACAAATCCAAGCATCCTTTCAAGTCTCCCTACAGGCAGCTCTTTCACATGGTTGCCAATGTGGTAGGAATTGCCTGGCCTTAACATTATCCAACCCTTCACACACTACAGGTAATCCCAGAGGAACAAAAGGCTTCACTGGTGTTATGAAGCCTCTCCACACCTCGGTGCTGGGCCAGGGGCAGAGCCAGAGGCAAAGATAGCTTCTATCATTCCCACCAGCCTCCTGCCAGTGGGTTGTCTTGAGTAAGTGGAAGAGCACACCCTCAAAACCAGCAATGAGCTCAAAAAATGTCCTGCCAATTGCAGGCCCCTCTCCCCACCCTTCCCCTGCATCTCCCAAGGCCAGACTGCTTAAGTTTGGGGACCAAGGAAGAGCCACTTTGCCATAAGCAGCAAGGGTCAGCAAGGAGCTTTTCAGAAGTGTGTGCTTGCGACCAAGCAAAAAATTAATGGCACTGCCTAACCAGGGGCAGAGGGCAGTTTTCACGGGATACACTTTTCCCTCCATGGATCAAAGCCCACGCACCAGCTGGCCACACAATCCCACTGCCACACTGCCCGATGCATGCTGCACCTCACCATCCATTTGGGAATGGCAGTGGTTTTCCTGGCTAAGGCTGCATCCCAAGCCCAGGGTGCAAAGCCTTTACCTCTCCACATGCAAGGTGCAGGTCCCACGGGAAAACCCCACGTGCCCGAGCCGCGCACAGCACCCGCAGCCTGGAAACTCTGCAGCAGTTCTATTTTTAAACAAAGCCTTTGAACCGGATCCAAGGGGAAAGGGAACAGGGTCATCTTTCTCAGCCCCTCAGAGGGTGCTTGGGAGCAACCAGTCACTGCTGCTGCACAGGGTTTGTCTCCTCCCGCGGAGCAGGATGTCACACTGACAGGGTCACCTGGGCTGGCTGAGACCGAAGCAAGGGAGATGGGTGTGACCTCCTGGTACCCAGCAAGGGATCTGGGGACATCAGCCAAAGCTACCAACATTCGCGTTGCCACCTCTGGGGCCCAGAGCCACACCCAGCCTCCATGCACTGGGCAGATAACGCTGCCGCAAGCCGCGCCGGCTCTGCCAGTGGCTCCGGGAGGATGTCACCGCCCAGTTACACTCCAGTTGTATTTTTAGGCTACCTGAATAACCCTAAGGGCTGGAAAAAATGATTGATTTTGTTGTTTTGTTCCCAGGTGGCAGCTCGCTGTCCTGCAGTCCCGTGACAATGCAGACTCCCCTCCAAGAAACCACATCTGAACAGAGACCAGACAGAATCATAGTATCAACCAGGATGGAGGAGAGCTCCCAAGATCATCCAGTCCAACCCGTCACCCAGCACCTCAACATCTCTTTTGAATTGAGAAGCCCAGAACTGGACACAGCACTCAAGGTGTGGCCTGACCAGTGCTGAGTACAGGGACAGAATAACCTCCCTTGTCCTGCTGGCCACACTGTTCCTGATCCAGGCCAGGATGCCATTGGCTCTCCTGCCCACCTGGGCACACTGCTGCCTCATCTTCAGCTACTCTCTGCCTGCACCCCCAGGTCCCTCTCCACCTGGCTGCTCTCAGCCACTCTGTCCCCAGCCTGTAGTGCTGCTTGGGGTTGTTGTGGCCAAAGTGTAGAACCCTGCACTTAGTCTTGTTAAACCTCATCCCACTGACCTCTGCTCACCCATCCAGCTCGTCAAGGTCCCTCTGCAGGGCCCTCCTATCCTCCAACAGATTTACACCTGTCCCTAACTCGGTGTCATCTGCAAACTCACTGATGCTGGACTCAATCCCCTGGTCTCCAGAGTAAAGTAAAGTATCAGTAAAGATAATGAACAGAATGGGGCCTAGCACTGATCCCTGGGGGACACCACTAGTGACAGCTGCCAACTGGATGTGGCACCATTCACCACCACTCTAGGTCAGTTCTTGACCCATTTCAGAGCGAATCTGTCCAATCTAACTTGCTCCCAACAAAGCTGAAAAGTATATCTGCTGCCTGGGGTTTGCACCGTGCCATTATGGGACACGTTACCTGCAGGCCAAGAGTTGTGCTGCTTCGCACCAGAGCTTGTGCAAAACACTGGGGGAAAAGTGGTTACAGTCCTAGGGACACTTCTTTGGAGCAGGCACTGCACTGGGGTGTGGGCAGAGCGTCCTCTGAAAGGGGTGCCACAAGGCTGGGCACTGTCTCCTCTGCATCCATCACTGCAACTGGATTTCATAAAGTGCAGCACAGAAAGTTCCATCTCAACGTGAGGAAAAGCTTCTTTACTGTGAGGGTGACAGCACTGGAGCAGGCTGCCCAGAGAGATTGTGGTGTCTCCTTCTCTAGAGACTTTCAAGACCCATCTGGATGCATTCCTATGTGACCTGCCCGAAGTGATCCTGCTTTGAGGGGGGGTTGGACTCGATCTCCAGAGGTCACTTCCAACCTCTACCATTCTATGATCGTAGGATTACTCCCATAGGAAGGAATGCTGCTACTCAAAGTTCAGCTGCCATGCCAACGTGGACCCACCAAGGGTAGGCTGGGGGGTGCTGGGAAAATGCTTGGGGATGGTAAATTAACCCAACACAAAGACAGGGCACGGGTCTGGCCAGCCCACAGGACACGGGGCCAGCGAGAAGCCCGTGGCCAGGAGCCACCTCGTGGGACCAGCACTGGCTGCACTGCCTCGGCTGCAGACGCTGGCACGCTGCCACCAGACAAAGGTCTGGAAGCAATCCCAGCCCCAACGCCTTAATGGTTAGGAGAAAGTGGAGGAGATGGTGCTTAGAGAAGAGCAAAGAGCGTGCTGCAAAAGAAATTAAAACAAAGAACAACACAAAACCAGAGAGAAAGGAAGAGGCAGAACCATCACCTGCACCCATCTCCCTGCAGCAAGCACCCAACCCTTCTCCCAGAGCAACACTCCTCCTCCCTTTGATTTCTCAGCCCACAGGCAAAGCTATGAAAGAATAAGATGTGTTTGGAATTGATGTGTTCAGCTGGTGACAGTTTCCTAATGCGAGAGAAAACTCAAACTGTGTTTGGAATAGATCAGCTTGACAGGAGGCAGACTGTTAGTTAGTGGGAAAGGAAAAGAGCCATTTGACTTTTTGTCAGCTATAACTCAACCCTCCAGAGTCGATAGACATTCTTTTTCGAGCCAAATTGGTGCAATTCGAGTACTTCCAGGTGTCTCTCCAACTCTGTACACTTGGCAGGAGAGCAGAGTATTCCCCTCTGCTTCTAACTTAATTCTTCAAAGAAAA
>VWYK01008326.1:65825-81895 GCA_013399775.1 Semnornis frantzii | reverse complement strand
AAAAAAAAAAAAAAAGGTAAATACTAGCTTTCTACCATCCTCCCTCCAATCTATTTCGGGCAGGGATAGAGTGATTTCATTTCTGAAAATGATGTCAGACAGAGCAGGCACCTGCTCTGAAAATGGAATTTAATCGAGGGGGGAAATAACCAAAGGAGGACTCAGAGTCCACAGCCACCTGCTCAAGGAGAGGGATAGAAACAAGAGACCAACCAGGTGCTTCCCTGGCCCAGATACTTTCAGGACCTTCCCAAGACCAGCACCTATGCTGGAGAACAGGGCAGGAGCTGCTGGTTTGTAGTGATACTACCCTCTGGAATCTTGAGCTATTCCCTGTTCCCAGGATGCTGCTGCAGCTTAGGAGGACAAAGCCAAAGCATTGTTGCTGATCTCCAGCAGTGACCCAGCACCATGTCTCTCTAACGTCAGTGGCCATCCCTCTTCCCTGCCCCTCTCACTCTGTCCTCTCCCCACTCTGGAGAGCCAGGCAGAATGTACAAATGCGAAGGACTCATCAGGACAGAGAGCTGGTGCAAAGCAGACACAGACAGATGGTCTCCAGATCCTCCACTGAGTTTTTCTCAGAGAAAAAAAAATCACCCCAACATGAGGTGAATGGGAAGCTGAGATGCCTTCCCAGGCTCGGATGAGACAAAGGAAACCAGAGACTGAGAGTAGCCAGGGAACACAGAGACTGTCCAATTCCCCTCAGGCTTATCTCCATGAGAGCCTGTTACTGCATCCAAACCTCAGCCAAAAACCATCAGTCTTAGCTGCTAATGATGGTCCCAAGTCAAGGGAGGTGACGTGTGACCCATCTGGTCCCCATAACCTGCTTGCAATGAGGCTGGGAGTAAGGGCTGATGTAGCAAAGGGAGAGCTGGCTCCCGACACCCCCAGAAGAGTTTGGCCACAGCAAGCCAGACCTGCAGTCTCTTGTCCTGGCATTTACCACACCATCCCTCTGACCATCACCACATATCTCTTGCTCTCCCATCACTGTTTGCTCCTCTGCCCCAGAAGGCAGACTACATCCACATTCCCAGAACAAATCCATTGTCCAGCTGGTCCACAAGATCAGCTCCTGCTGTTTGCTGGTTTAGGATCTTAAGGATATCATAGAACCTTAATATGCCTTGGGTTGGAAGAGACCTTTAAATGTTATCTAGTCCAATTTCACTGCAGTTAGCAGAGACATCTGCAACTAAAGCAGGTTGCTCAGAGTCCCAAACAACCTGACCTGGAATGGTTCCAGGGATGCAGCATCTACCATCTCTCTAAGCAACCTGGGTCAGTGTCTCACCACCCTCAGAAGTAAAAAAATGTCTTCCTCCTATCTAGTCTGAATGTCCCTCTTTCAGTTTAGACCATCACACCTTGCCTTACTACTCATGCCCTTGTAGAAGTCCTTCATCTTTTCAGTACTGAAAGGCCACAAGAAGGTCTCCCTGGAGCCTTCTCTTCTCTTGGCTGGACAACCTCAACTCACTATCTTCACAGCCAAGGGGTTCCACCCTTAGATGTGGCCTCCTCTGGTTTCAATCCGATAGGTCCATGTCTCTTTTGTGCTGAGGACTCCAGAGTTGAACCCAGCCCTTCAGGTGGGGCCTCAGCTGCCCACACTGCTGTGGTTGCAACCCTGGACAGGGTTAGTTTCTGGGCTGTGAGCACTCTGTGCCCACTCATATCCTCCTATCTGAAGCTGCCACATACCTGCATGGGGAAAACACCTGCAGCAGATGTGCCCAGTACCCACAGGGCAGCTTTGATTCATGCCCAGGCAAGACAGGGACGCCATGGGTGATGTGCCCACAGCTCAGCAGCCTTTTGCCACCACAGTCCCACGTGGCTGCTGGCAGGAAGGGCACAGCCTCGCTCTGCTGCTTCCATTTTGGGTGGGCTTTAGTTTTCCCTCTCCTTTTTTCCCCACTCTTAGCCTGCCTCTCTAAGACCCAGCTGCTGCACTGCAATTTTCCCAACATTCAGGGGGAAAAGCCTTGCAGGTTTTCCTAGCAAAGCCAGCCTGAGGAGCCATCTCTGTCCCAGGAAGTCCCAATGCACCCAGCTCACGTCCCAGCTCAAGAGCTTGCAGCCTGACTCAGTGCAGTTCAGCCTGCAGCTTCTCAAGGGGCTCACTTGAGGCTTCCAAGAACCATTTGCACTTCAATAAGAAATAATAACGCTCTAAAAAAATCCCCTTTACTGCAAAGAACCAGCCTCGGTGTGGGGAAAGGAGGGGTGCTCTGCAGGGCAACATGTGAATGGGCAAGGAGAGGAGTTGGAAGGAGAAAGGTCAGACCTGCTGGAGCTGAAGGGCCAGGCTGGCTGGCTCCCTCCCCTGCACCGCTCACACATCGTTTCCCTCGCTGAGCTGCACCGGTAAAACCCCAGGGGGAAATCCACAGTTACCAGACAAGAAATTCTTTGTGGATCCCAAATTAAGGGTAAACTCTTGTAGCTACCTGGAACCCACACAAAGAAATCACACGTACAGGAGAGCTGCTGGAGGAAGAGCTGAGTTGTTTTCTAGCACCTCAGCAAAGCACACACAAGGCTGGAAAGAGTTTCAATTAAAAATTCACCCACAATTGCTGCCTGGTGATTTCTAGAGGAGCCTCCTCCTGCTTTATTCTGGTCACACAGACATCCTTCAACAAAGCAGACAGGTGTTAATTAATAGCTGTGAAAAGATTCTCCTGGGCAAGAGCGCAGGGTCTGCAGAGCACAAGAGACAGCCTGGCCACGGCACAGCCCAGTGGGTATCCTAGGCTCAGAGGACAGACCCGGTCCTGGCTAGTGCCAGCCATCCTCTGGCCAGGATGCTCATAGCCAATCAACCACAGGAACCAACTAAAAACCTGCAAGAAATGAGCTGTGCATGCTAAGAGTGAACACAGCGGGGATGCAGAAGTAGCAGATCTAAAGCACCCACTTACTTTTCTGTCAGTGTGCAGCTGTTTACAGCCTCAAGTAAAAAGGGTGCTGCCAGAGAGACAGAGCAAAGCATGGAAGCTGGTCCTGGCCCATGCTGACCCCCCAGCAGCATCACCACCCACCTTCTTGGGACCTGCGTCCTCCTTTCTGCACCATTACATCCTCTCTTTTCTGACCAGAAAGCTCTTGCCCAAGGGGATAGTAGTTGGCAGGAGCATCACAGGTCAGCCAGGTGGGGTGGACAATCTTAGTTGCAGGGAGCCCAGGGAAACCTCAAAAGCCACCTGAGCACACATGCACAGAATTGTCCTGTGCTGTCCTGCCCTTGTGCTGGCAGGGATTTCCTGGGTGCACAAGGGGTTTTACAAACAGGCACGTGGGGCTGGGCCTGTCAGCTACCCCCAAGCACCTTCTAAAAGTGCTTGGAAGATGACAAAGAGCAGTCAAAGCAACGTATCAGCACAAGATCGTTTCACCTTTGGCTGAGGTGCAACTTGGCAGTGCGTCAAGGCAGAACCCAAGCAGTCCACAGCGGCAGGGGATTTTCAGCTATGCAGAGCAGCTTTTGTCAGAAGTCTCTGTGGTGAGCACATCTGGCTCTCAGAAGAGCCACGTCATGTTTAGTGACGTGCTGCAAAGACATTCTCATGTCTTCAGGACAACACACCCCCTGTACCGTGCCTGCCTGCAGGGAAGACCTTCAGGACTGACTCAGAGGGACCATCCTCGGGGCTGCACATTCTGCTGCTCTGTCATTCCCCCCTCAAGTCTCAACTTTCTCACCCTGAGTATAGAATGGTAAGGTTGGAAGGGACCTCAAAGATCATCCAGTTCCAACCTCCGGCCACAGGCAGGGACACCTCCCACTAGCACAGGTCACTCAAGGCCTCCTCCAACCTGGCCTTGAACACCTCCAGGGAGGGAGCAGCCACAACCTNTCTCTCAGCCTGTCCTCATAGCTGAGCTGCTGCAGCCGTCTGAGCATCTTCATGGCCTCCTCTGGACCTGCTCCAACACTTCAATGTCCTTCCTATACTGGGGGCTCCAGAACTGCACACAGTACTCCTGATGGGGTGAACCAAGATCTCTTCATCCTACAGCAAAGAATGCTCACATCACACAGTGTGCTTGCCCCTCATTTCCTTTAATAGGAAAGTCTCTTGAAGGGAGTTGCATGCAGCAGGAGAGTACATCTGCTCCAGCTGCTTTGGGATGGATGGGTGGATGGATAATGCCCTCCAGAAAGCTGGGCCAGGATGCCACCAGCTCCAAGGGCTGCCATTAACACAGCCAGGGCCGCATGGCACCATAGCAAATTCCATACACCACAAAGCAGTATCTAACTGGCCTGCAAGCCCAGACATGCTGACACTCCCCAGATAACCTCGTCATCCTCCCCTGAACCACCTCCAGCCCATCCACATAACCAGCACTGCGTGTTTATGATCTGTCAGACACATGACTGTCACCTGCCAAGCCCTGCAGAAGACCTTCTTCCTCTTCTATCCCTCTGCAGCCTGCACCATGGGTCACCTGCACCCATCACAAAGAGACAATAAGGTAGGACACAGCTCTTGGCACCACCAAAGAGATGCCTGCAGGACCCCACCCCAACTGCAGGGTTTTATCCATTCCTTATTGGAGATCTCCAAGACCTTTATGGGAAGAAAATATCACCATTTTAAAAGCTGCTTTAAGTTTCCTAAAACATACAACAGGTACTATCAAGGCAGGAGACAAGGCTGCAGGCTACAAACACCCACAACAAGGGATGCTCAGTGCCCAGCTGGCAGTTCCCAGGGAGGAGAATGTCCAACACCAGCACCATCCTCAGACAGGGTCATCGGATATAAGCAATTAGGCTGATGCCAGCACCAAACCACAGCTAAGGTTAGCAGCCTCTGATGGGAAATTACTTGTATTGAGCACTTTGGAGGTTCCTGTCTTTCCCAAACTAGTTGGTTTTGTTTGTTTGCTTGTTTTTTTTTCTTTCGTGGTGGCAGTGGTGGTGCAGAAGAAAGGGTGGAAGCTCTACAAACAAGTTCTGCTAAGTTTTGTCTGCTCCTCATCCTGCCTCCTCTCAAGTTGTTTTTAATGGAAATTCATCTTAAAAAAAAATAAAAATAAGTATTTCACTGGAAATTATGAAATTAAGGCTTAGAGCACAGGGAATATGTAGTACAGCAGGGACCTCTCACAGCTCAGCGTATGCAGGAATAGCCTGGTGGTTACTGGACCCTCCCCAGCTCCTCATGCACTATGCCAGCTCCCAGAGAAGGAGGCAACAGCCAGACCATCACCTTCAAATGTCTCCTTCCCTGGCTTCCAGGCAGGCAGGGCTGCAAAGCCATTGCTCGCAGGGTCAGGGCAGAGGCATCCCGCTGCACCACACCCCAGCACACCAAACAGCTCCCTGAGGACACAACACTCACATTTCGGAGAAACCAAGCTCCAGCACTCGATGTCTTTAAAAACAAGATCTGGTGTCTTTTTACACAATCCAGCTTAATTTGCCCAAAAGCTGTTGGACTGCCTGCAGTAATTCCTGGAAACAACGTCCTGACCTCCAGCCAACCACGGTGCTCACCATCATCCCTGACCTTAAAGCCTGTGATTCCAGTGATTCCCCATTTCTCTCTACATTAGATCCAGCAGCACATAAGGGCAATCATGCCACACAGAAAAGCCCACTAGCCTCCAGAGCTTGAAAGGGACATGCCCTTCCAAAGTGCAGTCCATCTTATCTTTCAGACAGCACACGAAGCAGTTCCACAATACTGTGCCCACAGATTAATTAAGCCATGTGGACAACACAGCACAGGATTAGTGGAGAGAAAAGATGTTGGAGAGAGTCCAGCCCCCTGCACCTTCATCCCACTGCAGGTCCAGAACCTCCTGCCCGGCAATGGGCAGCAAATCCCTCCCTCCCATACCTGCTGGGACCACAAGACCCCCAAATCCTGCCCTTCCCCTTAACTGCACCATAACTGACTGCATCCCACATGGGCAGAGAAAGGTGCCCTGTCCAGCTCCAGAGAAGAGAGCAGAAACTGAGACTCACTGCAAACTGAGGCCAGTTGGACCACAAGACACAAGTGTGATACCTGAGATAGATGCAATGGTGCCCAGTAATTACAGTATTCCTTGGGGCAATGAACATTTACACTCACAGTGCTGCCACAGATTCAGTGCAGCATCATCCTTGAGCAGATCTGGAGCTGTGGAGAGATGGGTTACCTCCCAGACTGATAAAAGAACAGAAACTTCCAGTTGCTAGCATTAAAAAATCCTCTCTGCGCTCTCACTCACCCAAAATAAGACTTGGCTAAGACTTGACCTGCACTACAGAGTTTTGTCAGCAAGACATGGCAAGTAGACCCAGCTCTATTTGTACCCACAAGCAGTCCTGAGTCACACCAGTAAAACCCCAAACTTTTTGTTGGTAGAGTAAAATCACCTCCCCAGACAACTCAAGTTCCTCTCCCAGTTCATTGCCCAGCAAACAGCCTGCCTGGGCAGTACCTTTTAACACCAGTGAAAACCATCTTCCATCCTCAAAGCCACAGAGCCCCACGTCCACAGCAGTGGCTTCTCAGGTCATAAAATTACCAGCACCAGAAACCCTACATCCATTCTCAGGCACCCAAAGGGAAGCTCTATGAAGCACAGAGTTTCCTCCAGCAGCAACCACCTTTGCAAACCACAGGGGCAAAGCAAACTCGGACTTAGCCCTGGACTGGAGTCTGGAGCCCAGAGCTAGAAAGCAAAAGCAGCAGCTTTCAGGGAGAAGCATTATACACTGAAAAAAAGGAGCAGGGGAGCATGCCTCTGAGGAGGGAAAGGGACTACCAAAGCACAGCTAAATATTTGTCACAACCAACATGATATTGTGCCCACCATTATGTTCACAGAAAGCAGCACAAGGAAGAGGGCAGGAGCAAAGGTCAGTGCTCTCTCCGTGATTGCTATCATCAGCTGGATGGTTCCATGGGATCAGAGCTCCTAGTCATGCAACCTCCCTGCCCCCATGCACCCAGGGCCATCAGGCTGGTGGCTGAACAGGAGCCCAAAGGCAAAGTCCTGCTTCTCCAGGTCATGGCTCCATGACTGTTTTCAGCAGAATTGCCTTGTATGGGGATGGCAGCAGGGAAAGTGTGAATGGCATATGAGACAGTACAGGATTCACAGATGAGTGAATTGCATAATGCTGTTGAGATCCCATGAAGGGCACAGCCATGGTATGGGAGGGATATGTCCCCATTGCTTATTTACCTACCCAGAATAGATGCACCACCAGAACAAATACCAGTTCATCCCTAGGTTCTAGCATTCCTCACCACTGATTTTTTCCAGGCCTCGGTGTCAAAGGAGAGCTGTCTCCTCAGCAACACAGCCTCTTTAGCTGGACCCTTCCTAGCAACACCCATCTTCCTGGAGGAAGATCACTGCCCTAAAGAGAAGAACTTGCTTTTGAATTAGTTGCCACTGGGTGAGCCCAGGGGAAGCCAAACAGGTCTTCTCCCTCCAGGCCCCATCTGCGCACCTGCTTTCTCCAGCAAACTCCCTGGGTTTGGAAGGCATGCACCTCCCCCTTTCCCATGCTTCTGCCTGTCCCCTCAGGAGGGGCTTCCCAGGGGCCACCCAAGTCCCAGCCAACAGTCACGGTGATGGGCACACAGGTTTTCCTGGAGAGGCAGGAAATATGCCTCAAGGCCCAGGGGAAAGGCAGCAGCCTTTGTACACAGGGTCCAACGCAGACTCTGCACCCTCTAACCCACTCCTGTATTCATCCTAAAGCTGCAAACCCCCCAGGGCTCAATGTCCTTCTGCTTTAACCTTTCAGACACATCTCCTCTCTCTTCACACCATCCATTTCATCAAAAAAGGTGTAGACTTTGCTGGAAAACCTCACTCAGCGCCAGCCACATGTCACAGTCTGCAGCTAGAGGCTGTGTCCCTTGCAAAGCTCTGCAAGGAGGACAACTGGGCAGCTCCAGAGCTTTGCACACAAGTCATTCAGTGTCACACATTTGATGGAGCACATCTGGGGGCAGCATTGGTGACCATGGAAAAACAGGGAGCTTTTTCACGTTATAATAAACATCAGATTGACAACGCAAGATAAAACCAAGCAACGTTTTCCCACACACCTGATCCTGCGAGATAACTTGAATCAAGCAGATGCGGGCACGGGAAGAGGAAGAAAGCCCCAATCCTTCCTAAGCTTTGCATAATCCCCAGAAGGTGTTTATCTCCCAAGCTATGTTTAGCGCAGAGCTAGGCAAAGCTCTTGCCCAGCACCATTCCTGTCACCCAGCACCATTCCTGTCGCGCGTGTCATGGCCAGCCACACGCATCCCCAAAAACTCCAGAGGCAGGAGACAACCCCGTGACTAACTCGAGACAAAGGCAGGTGAGTCTTGGTAAGCATCTGTCACTGAAACAGCCAACCTGAGAGCCTCAACGCAGCGGTCTCCTTTTTTACCACACTGATCCACTCAACCAGCAAAAAGAAACCCAGGAATACTCACTGAATTTCCCCAAAGATAATTAGGGAAATTTAGCTTCAATTCAGGCTGCCCAAGAAGCAAAGGAACTGCTGCCAGTAGCATTCACAGTGCCAGCAGTAGGTGCATGCACTTGGTCCCATCCCCATGCTCTGCCTCAAATGGCTGGCAGTGCCAAGGAAAGATGTAAAACCGAGCAAAGGCACAGTGGGTGGCAAGCAGGGTTAGAAGAGAAGGTTTTGCAGAAATAGATAAATTAGACACACTCAGGATCAGTCCCCATGCTGAACACTGTCCCAAGAGAGGCAACAGAGCTTGGGTCAAACGAGGACCCAGAGCTGGCAGTGCTAGCAGAGGCCAGGCACACATGCAACACCTCCAGCAAAGGATGTTAGGAGTAACTGTATGAATGAACCAGTTCACCACAACCAACAGCCCCACACAATCAGAAACCTGCAGATACAGAAAAGTTCCAAACTTCCTCCAAGGAAAAAGCCAACTTCCTCCAAGGAAAGATACTCCGCCAGTATCACCCTTTGCTGCCAGCCAGGTTGCTTCCCCCAAAGCCCTCGTTTTCTGCACGAGCAGCCCCGCAGCCAGGCTCACCTTTTCCCTCCATCCACACATCCACACTCGCGAGCCAAGCGAGAGGTCTGGGCTAGGATATGCCGGCGAGAGGCTCTTTAAGGAGCCCGGGTCGATGCCTTTCAACGCGGGCCGGCGGGAGGCATGTGCCCGTACCTGTGAGTCAGCAGCTCCGCTCAGCAGCACCGTAAATCGCTGCTGATTCACACCCTGCTTACACAGCAAACAGGAAACTCAGGTCCACATTCCCTCCGGTTAAGACACGGATCATGCAAAAATGGGGGCTGGGAAAAAAAGTCACGCCGAGGTGCGTTCATCTGTTCACATGGTCCCTGACTTCAAGTTTCCAGTGCATCACCCTCGAACAAGGAAAAACCCTCAAATTTAATCCGGTGGTAAGAGAGAGGCAGCAACCGAGCTCCGTATGCTCCCTCCTCCGCCCCGTCTGCGATCACGGTGCTGATGTAACCGGCTCCCGGGAACACCGAGACACCAACAAAGCCATCTCCTCATCTTTCTCACTCGCGGCGCGCTGGCGGTGTCATCCCAGGCTGATGCTTGCCAGCTGGGGCTCACCTTGAGACAGCGACCAGGCTACCTGAGTCACTGCGATGCTCTATAAATAACACCCGTGACACAGGGTCACGTTTGACAGCCGAGGATGGTGGCAACAATAGGAAACTCCATCACGGTGCTCCTGGCCCATGCACCAGCACCGGATCATGGATGTGGCACAGCTACCAAAACTAAAGTCCGTGCCACGGGGAATGGGATCTAGACCATGCTCTGTGGAGCAGGATCCTCACCCCCATCTTTCCTGCCTCGTTAGTCCATGACAAAAGCTGTTCTCATCCTCGGCACAGGATGGTGCAAGCCCCACGACACTTGCTGAGCTGCCACCGGGGTTTCTTTGAGGGGCAGAGCCTCCAGCAGCAGGGACAACACTCCCATACTGTTATTTATGGTTCTCCACACCACTAACAGCGTCAGGCTCTGCGGCCTCCAACTCCACTTCCCCTCCACGCAGCCCACAACCCCCGGGCTTTGCAGCCCAGAGAGGACGCAGGAATCTGACCCGAACCCCAGCAAGCGATGCTGGGCTGCAGACAGCGTGGCCCTTAGCTGGGACAGGCTACGCAGAGGAAGCCTCGGCCGGCAGCAGCCCACGCCCGGCTGTTGGGCAACAGCCCCGTCGCCGCGGGTTACGCCAGACCCGACAACGCAGCTGCATCCCGCTCCCCCATTCCCCAACCCCGCTTCTCCCAGCCCCGCACAGCATCATCCCCTGGACTCGATCCTACCTCTGGGCAGGGACATGGCGGCGACAAGCCCGCAGCGCCCGGGCTGAGCGCGGCGCCCGGCGAAGTCCGGCCCAGCGCGGCGGACGCGGGGAAAGAGCGACGGGGCGGGGCGACGGCCTGCCTGCTCCGCCCCCGCGAAGCGAGATTGGTCTACGCGAGGATGGGGGCGTGGTTACCGCCCCCAGCTGGGAGAGTTTCGCGGTTCTCGGGCATGGCGCTGAGGTGGAAGTGAGGAGGGTGAGTGAGAGAGCGCCTCGTGTAACCGGGCGTCCCCGCTGTCCTCGTCACCGGCGTGACTCCGCCGCGGCACACGAAGGGAAAAGGTGGTGGCTGAGGCGCGGAGCCTTACCTGCAGCACGGTTCAGGAGACCATCGTCCTGTGGTACACTTTGCCCCACACACTTAGCATGGGGTGCTGTGCAGCCGAAACTGGCCAAACTCATCGCTTCTCTGCTCCTGCATGCCGTGGGTTCCACCAGTGGATCTAGCGGAGAAATCGATGAGTCACTGAGAAATTCTTTGATTCTGTGAAATCAGTCCTTTATAGCCCAGCAATGTGCAGTGGCATGTCCCAGGGTGAGGATGCGTGCTGGAAGCCTTCCTCTGTGAGCACAGACTGAGTTGGTGTGGTTCAGCCTGGAGAAAAGAAGGCTCTGGGGAGACCTTCTTGTGGCCTTTCACGACTTAAAGGAAGTTTGTTTATCAGTGAGTGTGTGTTGGTGATGGTTTTAAACTAAACCAGGGAGATGATGGGGTTTTTTTATGCTGAGGGTGGTGAGATACTAGCCCATGTTGCTCAGAGAAGTAGTAGATGCCCCATCCCTGGAACTATTCCAGGTCACGCTGGGGCTCTGAGCAGTCTACTGTAGTTCAAGATGTCCCTGACAACTGCAGGGAGGTTGGAGGAAGACGATCTGTAAGGTATCTTCCAACCCAAAGCAGTTTATGAATCCATGATGCTCCTCAAACACCTGAATTGGGCTACAGAACATAGCAGTTGAACAGGACATGGGTGATGCAGCTGAACAAGCAAAAAGGAGATTACAGGTGCCGTTTTCTAGCTGAAATTCCTTGGGTGATACATAGATGAAAAGGAGGGGTTAGAGGGGCGGCAACTGCAGACAGCCCTGGTGAGATCACAGCACAGCTGCCAACAGCCAGTTCTCAGCCCCACAGTTTGCAGAGCATTTGGGATCAGTTCCAGAGCTGGAAAACCTATCTCAAAATCAAACAGCTCAAGGAAATCACTGCAGCAGGGAAGGAGCTGGGCAAACTGGGCTCTGTGTCTGTCTGCAGAAGACTGGTGCCTCAAACAGACCTGGAATCCAGCAGCCACGGCATAAGATCTGGCAGCTGCAATTTGAAGCTAGAAAAGTTCAAATAGGAAATTAATTACAGGTTTTTAGTAGGGAGAGCAATTACCTTCCAGAGAGACATAGCAGATTCCCCACCTTTCAAGTCTTTCAACACAGGCAAGGAGTCTTTCTAGTCTTTCTAAAAACACTCTGCTCCTGTCCAACCGCAGAGTTGTTAGCTCTGATGCAAGAGCTGCAGATGTCACTGCCTGGGCTAGGCAAGCAGGAGGTGGGAGCAGAGTGGACCTTCCTGGCATTCAGCCGTGCAAACCTCTGAATCAACAACGGGGTTTGAACTGTAGCTTGGCTGATCCAAATGGATTTGGGCTGGTGTTTGGGTGCGAAATTTGGGGAGCACCGCTGCAGAGCAGCATTTGCACCTTTGCAGCTGGACCTGGGCCTGCAAGGACCAGTGGGACTGGCTTTGAGAACCGACCTTGATGGTGGCAGCACCTAGGGTGTCATTGCAAGCACGAGGCACAACCCTGCTGTCCCCAAGCACGTCGCATGCTGCACCATTCCTCCACCTGCACCCCCAGGCACGGCTGGAGATCACCACCAACCCCAGCTGCAATTATAGGGGTGGATGAAACACTTAGCTGGCTTTTGTTCACCCGGCTTGAATTGCTGGGTGCTTCACAAAGTGGGGTTTTGTCACCTGCTCTGAAACTTTCCAGCTGCAGAAGCATGAATGGGAATTGGGGAATGCTCTACTTACCAAAATCCAACAGGATAGAGAGTGGATTTATAGTCCATGGAGCCTACAGACTATAAATTAAACTACCCATGTTCCTACTACAGACCTGCTTTCTTTTTAATCTTATATATCATCTTCTTCTGGATTTAGTGGCAGAGAAAGAATTCATTGTTGGCTGCACCATAAGAAGCCACTATGAAATCAACAGAAATTTCCTTGCATGCCAAATATCGTCAGGAATGCTAACCAGCCTTTAATGGGTCTTAATTCTGCTGGCTAAAAATGGAAAGCTATTAGTTAGCTAAAAAGGGAGTCTATGGCCCCTGTGAGCTGCAAGGAAGGGAGCAGAAGCAGCACATGGTCACCTTGGTGGCAGGGTAGGGGGACCTCTTGGGAACACCTCTTCTTTTCTTCTGCAGCCCCTCGCTGCCTGCCAGCATGGTCGCTTGTCATTGGATTTGTCTGAGCCTTTTTGGTGGGGGAGTGTGTCTGGAAGATCTGAGGTAGCTGTAACTGCTGGCCCGAGACAGAGGGAACTGTCACAGGCAAAGCATCCCCATGGAGCCCAAGTGCTTCCAGAAATTTCAGCAAGAATGCTGGATTTTTTCCACTCCTGGAAATCTGCCCTGCGCTTCCAGGGTGCTGNCCAGACCTTACCAGACGAGCCAGGATCTTTGCTGCAGGCACTTCACATACAAATGTTCACCCCTGGCCCCTTGCTACAGGGCTGCACCAGGCCTGGCTTGGAAATGCACCCACAGCAGGATGGGGCATCCTCAGTGTTCCTAGCACAGCAATCAGGGGCGTTGCTGAGAGAGCCAACAAGGAGCCCCTTGCCTTTTTGCAAAATCTACTGCTCCTGTCCCCTTTCTCCAAAGGCTTTCCAGCAAGCGACTTTCTCCTGAGCATCCCTGTGCACTGGAGGGCATCAGTGCTCCCTCACAGCTTCGAGCAGGATGCAGGATTGTGCCTCTCTCTCACCCTGCCTCAGGCTCACCCCTGCCCTCAGGCTTATGTCATTTGTCTCCTGACAGCTGTACTTGTTCCAGCTGTTTGACATGTCTTTGCCTTCCCTTGCACTTCCTTGCTCTGAGGGTTTCACCATTTTTATCTTCCCACGCCACCACAGAGTGTGGAGTGGAGGCTGTCAGGGAAGGGATGAGGAGAATCATAAAATTGGTTTTGAACACCTACAGGGATGGTGACTCCACCACACAGAACTGTAGAATTGTTTCAGTTGGAAAAGACCTCTAAGATCATTGAGCCCAACTGTCAACCCACCCCCCCCGTGGCCATCAAGCCATGTCCTGAAGTCTCCAGGTTTTTTTGAACTGGACAACATCTCACCACTGGCACTTTCTAGACTTGTATGGAGGAAGAGGGGGAGGGTAATAAAGCCTTTCTCCTAGCAGATAGCCATTTCTGCAGGCCACTGTGTGCTGTGGGTGCCTGTGCTGGACAGAAGCAGAACATGAACCCCAGTGGGCACAATGCCAGCATCCAGCTCAGCTCCATCACTGGCCAACGGGGCAGCACAAACCAAACAAACTGAGTGGCCTGGTGGATTAATCAGCTGATGGACTCTAACTCAAGGAGCAGGAGCCAAACGGATGAGTAAACAAAGGCCGAGCTCTGTGAGATGGTATTTAGGTGCAGAGCAGCTGCTGGTGAGCTATGCCAAGTTGCAGGTTAATTCTAGGTGTTGTTGCTTTTCCTGTTGCACAGGCAGCCAGAAACCTGCTTGCTTCACAGCTGGTGTGCAGACACTTTGGACAGGCTCAGCTCCTACCTCCAGGTGTTTTCAGTTCAGATCTATTGGGATGTTGCTGCTACAGCTCCACAGGCTTGGAGACATCCCCCTTACTTCCTCCTCAAGTTTTGCACATGGTGCACACACAGAGGTTATCAAGCAGACCCTGATTTACACAGTGTGTAGTATGGCTTGAGATGGAAGTGACCTTAAAGATCATCTAGTTCCAACCAATGAGCAGGGACACCTGCTAAATGCTTAAGTTCCTCCAGTTTTGAGGATGTAGTGCAACCACGCCAAAAACAGTGATTATGGCATGTCCCTCCACCAGGCATTCAGGGTGTCCTATAACAGCTAATGCAGAAGCTTTCTGTTGCTTTTGGGACTGCTGAGACAAGCACCTCAAAAGTTGCATCATGGACACTGATGAGGGTTCTGACATATTCCAGGGTTTGCCGTTGCTGCAGTGCCAAGACGGCACCAATGGATCTCCTGCCCCAGGAAAGGGCCCAGCCCTGGATGGGGGACAGAGAATTGCACAGGGACCGTGGCCTGGGGCTTCCACCACACCCACAGTGCCAGCACAGGGTACCAGCACAGCAGCAGTGCACCAGGCCCATGTGCTGGTTCAGTTCCAGTACACAGGGCAGTAACAGCACAGCACTTGTATAAGTCAAAGCTGCTGAAGACCTTGACTGCTATAGAGACTCACATACCACGGCTGGCCACCAACGGAAACAAAGCCTCTTATCAGCTGGCTTCTCACCACATCCCGCGCTGCCTGCCTCTCAAAAATGCAGTTGTCCTCAAAACTGATCTCATGACTCTGGCCCAGTGAAACCAGGACTTGTAGCCTGGCCAGTATCGTACAACTGTTTTGGCTGGGAAAGACCTTGAAGATCACTGAGTCCAGCCGTTGCCAAATTCTACAAAGCCTGTTGCTAAGCCATGTCCCTCACCACCACATCTCCGTCTTTTAAACAATCACAGAGATGGGGATTTGACCACATCCCTGGGCAGCCTGATCCAGTGTTTGAGAACCCTTTCAGTGAAGAAGTTTCTTCTGATATTCAACGTAAACCTCCCCTGGTACAACTGGAGGGCATTTTCTCTGTTCCTATCACTTGTTCCTTGGGAGGAGAAACTGACCCCTGCCTGGCTGCAACCTTCTTTCAGTGAATTGTAGAGAGTGAGAAGGTGTCCCCTGAGCCTCCTTTTCTCCAGGCTAAACAACCCAAGTTCCCTCAGCCACTTCTCTTAAGATTTATTCTCCAGACCCTTCACATAGAATCACAAACTGGTTTAGGTTGGAACAGACCTTTAAAGGTCATCTAGTTCAATGCCTCTGCAGTGTGCAGGGTCATCTTCTACTAGATCAGGTTGCTCAGGACCCCATCCAAACTGACCTGAAACATTTCCAGGAATGAGGCTTCTATCACCTCTCTAGTAGTACTCTGGTTACAGCAACCACTGTAGAGCAGGTGGCACAGTGGAGCAGCACCAGTGCCCCAACGTAGCTAGTGCAGAATATCCAGTGCAGGATCAGTAGAATGACAATCATTTGGGTGGGGAAAGCCCTTTATGGTAATCGAGTCCAACCATTCTCTAACTGTTCCAAGGCTGCTGCTAAGCCATGCTGCTCCGCGCCACATCTGCGCATACCAGTAGAGGACCAGAACACCAGTACAGGACCGGTACAGCTCACTAGGGCCGCACAGGCAGTGGATGAGGCCGAGCCGGACTCCGCGCCCACTCGGGGACGCCGAACGCCACCAGCGGCTGCGGCGCTGCGCGGGGCGCGCGGTCCCTTTAAGAGCCGGGCGGCCGTACCAAAACAAAACGGCGGCGCCGCCATTGGCTGCCCGGCGGGCACGTGGCGCACAGCTGGTTTCCTGCGGCCGCGCGCCGGTGGCAGCCCCGCGGCTCCCGCCGCCACGGCCC
>VWYK01008326.1:21754-64784 GCA_013399775.1 Semnornis frantzii | reverse complement strand
TTTTTTTTTTTTTCCCTTCAACCACTAATTACAAAGTGCAGGCTGGAGGCTCCACAGTGGTGGAGCAAGGAAGGAGGAGACCTACGTGCTGGGTGCGCAGAAAACAATTTCACCAGCTGCTTATTTCAACTAGAGAGAGATCAAACGAGGTCCCAGGTGACAGGGTATCCCTGCTGCCATTGTGAGGGCTGTAAGGCAGCCTCGTAGCTGTAGGTAAAGTTCATATGTGCAAGAAAGGGAGGAGAGAGCTAAGGAGCAGCAGTGATTAAGGAAATGGAATCTCTTTATCGTGGTTTGCTGAATAAAACCTCTGCAAGCCACAGCGTGGGCTGAGTAGCGTTTGGTGGCTGAGTGAAGATGAGTTGGATCTGGTGAGGGTGAGCTTTGAGAGTGAGAGAATCAACTGTGGGACTCATGGTGGGAGCGGACCACCATGGCTTGGGGAAGCCGCAGCCTTCCCCAGGGTTGTAGGTGAATCCCCACGATCAGGATTGTGTTTGTGAGTTCAGGGAGACTGAACTCAAATCATGTGAGGAGACCAAGCTGAGCAGTGTCCTGCTGTGACAGTGTTCCTGCTGCTGGGCTGACTAACATCCATGTGGGGCAAGTGATCCATTTCTTCTCCTTGTTGGGCATTGGCTGGTAACAGCCAAGTCCTGGAGAGTGGTCAGAAGATAGCAACGTCTACAGGAGTGCGTGGCAGGGTGTTTATTTCCTGCACTGCTCTCTTCATCACTCCCACTCCAGGCACCGCGAGCATCAGGCACTGAAGGCTGTGGCAGATTTTCCTTGCCGCATGCAGGGGAATGACAACAAATGGGCCAGGCACAGATTTTAGCATCGATGTAACATATATGTCCCTCTGAAAGCACTTTTGTCCTGCATCACTGCACTGTGGCAGAGATGAACAGCAACCTTGTGGGGTGAACCCACAGCCTGCCAGTGGGCTCAAGGGCTAGCTTGTTTCTGGTGTCTTGGTCCTAATTTCAGGAGTATGTGGGTGATGCTCTGGGGAAACGAGGTGAACCAAGGAGCCAGGCTTTGCTGGTCTCCAGTGATAGCTGTTCTCTGGGCTGAAATGGTGGTTTGCAGCCGGGTGATGTTGAGTAGAAGACGTTCTGTGGTGATACTCGTACGTAAATCCCTGTAACCAGAGGCCTGAGACACTGCAAAAGCTGTGAATTAGCTGCGAAAGTGTTTGTGTTCAGCATCATCCTGTGTTCCCTTCTGGACCCCTGTGTAATCTCATGTCGTGACTCTGCCCTCGTACACAAGGAAAGATTAATTGCATTTGGCATGTCAGGGACTGCCTCATCTTTCCCTGCTCTGCTCATTGCTCTTCTCTCTCCTCGTTGCTGGATGTAGCTTCTAAAACTTCAACAGAAACAGCTGCTGCACTTTAATGCATTCCCTTTTTCTTTGCATCCTGAATGTAGAAGCATTGAGAAGCTGGAAGTTAAGCTGATTATAACCAGACCTCACCAAGCTTCGTTATCCCTCTGAGAGCAGAGCAGAAAGAAGCCCAACTGGATTTGTAATCGGTTAAGATGTGACTAACAGCATGAGCTAGCCAGAAACCTCCCCATGCAGCGACTGTGTTGGAAAACATCAATTTGTCAAAGCTAAAAGCTTCTGTGGGAATCATGCAGGCTGGTTTTGCCAGGAATAGCTGGGAGGTTTTTTGGGTTTGAGATAAAATTTCTGGTTGAAACAAGAAACCCAAAGAGACTCCCACCTCAAAGTAGCTGGCCAGTCAGTCTGGCTGCTGGCACAGCTGCCTGGGGCAAGGGAGCACCACTTTTAGCAGCAGCCGTTTTGAGTTCTTCAACATGAGGCTCTCTGGTCAGGAGATGCTATCACCACAGGCACCAAGGAGCTCTGCTTCCTCAGGGATGTGTGGGCTTCTTGTGCATCCATGCTCCCATTCATTCAATGGATGGGTGCAGCAAGCCATGCTTCCCAAAGCCCCCCACACCTCCCCAGGATCCAGTGGCTGGAAGCTTCTACTCTGCCTGCTGTTGATCTGAGTCTTAGGAGCTTCTTATCAGGATTCCAGACTTAGGTTCGTTAGGAAAACTGGAGCAGGATGTACTTTGGTGCTTTCTTCTGCTGGAGCAGATGCCCTCCAGAAGAGGAAGGCTGCTGAGTTTGCAGTGGGGACAAAGCAATCTGGTTGCTGTATGCTGCAGCAAGACATCTCCACTCTTCTTCCGCACCAGAATCAGCTTGAGAGAGCTCCTAAACAGGAAACTGCTTCAAACCAGCGTGCCCCTGCCACTGCTGCTCCTGTGAGCGAGGCCCCTCCGTGACGGCTGCGCCGTCTCCGCTCTGCTCTGTCTGTTGTACTCTGTGTTTTCTCTCCGTAGTAACGTGCCAGTGCCTCCCTTGGGAGCAAGGCCAGCCCGTGGCGTGCAGCAAGCTCCAGCCTGGGATGTGTGAGCTGGTCAGGACGTCTCGTCCTCTTGGCAGCTTTCAGTGGCCACCTTTTGGCTCAGCAGCCAGAAGAAGCTGAGCTACTGCCTGCCTCTGGCTTTTCCTGTGCCTGGGTGTGGGAAATGGGGCTGGTGCCTGCTTTCTCCCACTTTGTTCTCAGAAAACGTCTTTGCAGCAGTGCCCCAAGGAGGCTGGAGCTCAGGGGCTGCCTCCAAAGCTTGGTAAGCTTAGAAATTAGCCACAGGTAGCCAGCCCTGGCCGAGCCCTTGTCCTGCTCTGGTCCCAGGCACACAATGGTGTATTGTGGGCTGCGGCCAGCACAGAGGGACAGGGAGAAGGCCTGGGGCTGTAGGGATGGGTCCTGCTGTGCTGCCAGTGCTGCAGCATCCCCTTGCTAGGCTGTGCATGCCCCAATAGAGGGAATCAGCAAAGCATGGGCTGAAGCTGGGTGTCTGTGTCTTCTTGGATGCCTGCCATGTCCATTCCTCAGCTCACGGCTGCGGCCAGGCTTGCTGCGTGTTCCCCCAAGGCTCACAAGCTGCCTGGCTTGGGGATTCATGTCTGTTGGTATGATTGAGCCTGGGACACAGGGACCTTGTCCACCCTGGTTGGGTGGAAGATCTGTGCCACTGATCCCAGTAGAAACTCTCCATGGTCAGCAAGACCTGATCTCTCACTCCACTCCTGGAAAAGCTTCCTCTTCCCCCTGCATCCTGTGATTCCAAAGAGGGAAGGCTGGAGACCAGCTGGGCTGCCATTGCTGCCATCTCCATCACAGCCTCCTCTTCTTGCTGAGCTGATTTGCATTGACTCAGACTTCCTCACTTTCGATGGCCTTGAAGCCAAGGGGAGTGTCTGGGTGCCAAACACCAGGAGCAGACTCATGGGCACTGCTCAGGCTGGCTGAGACCTGGGCTTGTTTTGCTAAACTCCCTCCATGCAGGCTGATAAAATCCGTGCCTGAAGTCTAAGGAGATGGGACAGACAGACAGGAGAGTGGCTTGTGGTGTCTCTCTCAAAAGCTGTGTTTTGGTGTTCTCTCTGCCTGTGTGCCCTCTCTTTTGTGGGGGTTGCAACAAGCTGGGGCCGAGCTGCTCCCTTGAGGGCTCAATGCTGCTTCCAGCTCCCCCAGCTTTGCAGTGTTCCCTTTGCTGGGAGCAGCCTCCCAGATCCAGGGTAGCACATAGCAGCAAGGCTGGCTTATTGCAGTGGGGTTCCTCTGTTCCCCCCATCTCTTCTCCTCCAGCCCTGGGGAGGCCTTTTGATGGGAAAACAAGGCTTATGCCTACATATACCTTATGGAGAGCCCAGGAACAGTCCTGGCTTGCAGGCACAGCCTGGTTCACCTGGCTTTTCCCAAAGGCTCTGGGCCTCGGTGAAGATGGTGTGGAGAGGATGTGCAGTGCAGCTGGTTTTGAAGGAAATGTGCTTTCCTCCCAGATGGTCCTTCTCCTCCCTTTGAGCTGTTGGCCACCTGCAGCTTTGCTCACCAGAGGAATAGGAATCTCAGCTTCCAGGAGAGGCTGTTCCTGCAGGACCTGAGCTGTGAGCTGGCATCCCTGTGGAAGCAGGGCTGCCATAAGCACACAGCCTGGCAGCAGATGGTGGAGAATCCAAGTGGGATGTTGTCTCACAAGACTTAAATGAGGAGACCTTATTGTGGCATTTCAGTACTTAAAGGGGGACCTATAAGAGGGATGGGGACAGGTTTTTTAGCAGGGTCTCTTGTGACAGGACAAAGGGTGATGGTTTTAAACTAAAAGAGGGGCAATTCAGACTAGATATAAAGTTTTTCTTTTATGCTGAGGATGGTGAGACACTGGCCTAGGTTGCCCAGGGAGGTGGTAGATGCCCCATCCCTGGAACCATTGTAGGTCAGGTTTGCAGAATTCTGAGCAACTTCAACCTAGTTGAAGGTGTCCCTGCTGACTGCAGTGAGGGTGAACTATGTGCCATTTAAAGGCCTCTTCCAACCCAAACCTTTCCATGATTTTATCAAATCCTTTCAGATCCCCTGTCTCCTTTCTTTGTTGATTGGGGCAGTCCCATGTGCTCAGCTGTGCCCACCCTCAGGATTTGACTTGGAACCTTCTTAGCCAGAGGGCTTGCAGAGGGTGTTTGTGGTGACCTTTAAGCATAACCTTTGACTATCCCCTCTGATCAGCTCCTCTTGCAGTCTGAGTGCTCATCCCACAGCAGGGAGCTGGAGACAGGGACTGGGAGACACCCAGTGCAGCCCCAGGGCTGTGCAGGAGTTGAGGATGCAGCAGCAATGTCCTCTCCAGCCATCTATGTCACCTGCAGGGCCTGCACCAAACCCTGTGGTCTTGGCTTCATGTGCTGGATGGTTCAGGGCCCCATCACTAAGGTGAGCACATACTGATGTATTTATGTACTTGGATAACCTGAGATGTTTTTCTGAACTGAGAGCAGTTTCCCCCAGCATTGGCAGCACTGACTTTCTCTGCAGAGCCAGCTGGAAAATCCTTTGGACTCATCTGTAGGCTGGTGGCACCCTGCAGTTCCTGACCCAGCTGGTTTTAGGGTGCTCCTGTGATACAGCAAGTATTGAGGGCAAGTTTGTCCAGGACAGATCCAAGTCACTCCAGGCGGTGCATCATTTTCTCCTTAAAATGCATTTGTCTGTGTGACACAGCATATATATAAAAGTTTTGGCTTTTTTTGGGTGTTTTGGGGGATTTTTTGGGGGTGTGGGGTTTTTTTTGTTTGTGTTGAGGTTTTTTTTGTTGTTTGGGTTTTGGGTTTTGTTGTTGTTTTTTTTAATAGACCTTTTGCTCTCTCATCACTTAGAGAAGAATTCAGCTCTAAACTTGTCAAAGCTTCAAGTAGAGGCTATGGAAAGTTTTGGCCTGGGAGGAGAGCAGAGTGGGAGGCTGGAGCATGTGAAAAGTGCTGCTACAAGACAGTTTTACAGCCTTTAGTGCTGTTAACTCTGCTGATGGCACCTCCAAGAGATCTGTCACCAGACGTGTTGTTTCTGATGCAAGGCTACCCTGACCTAGGTGGGCTTTCTCTCCACGGAGATAGGTCTGTGCTGCTGGGGAAGAGGTGGCCTTGCAGCTGCACCCTCGACTTTTGGCTTTGTTTGGGTGCCTGGATCTGCACAAGGAAATGCTGCAGTTCTCCCTTTTTCCCCCACAAAGGTTTACAGCTCTAAAATGGGGCTGTAGGATTTCATCTGCACTGGTCTTGATGCTGGGGAAGAGGTGAGCACTCCTTCAGCCCCTTTCCCATCCAATTACCTCTGCCCGTCCCATAGAGTTACCCCAAACTCTGTCCTGAGAGAGGGTGGGATCTGAGATCTGTAGGGAGACTAGAAGAGCTTGGCTTTGGTGAAATGGAGGCTGAGAGGGGCAGGATTGGTGCCTGTAAATACTTGGGGGGCTGGCGGCAAGGGAAATAATTTCTGCCCACCCAAGAACAATGTTGGCACAAGAACGAGTGGGTAGAGACCAGCAGGAATGAAAGGCTGGAAATGTGAAGGTCTCCATCCAATGCAACATTGAGGCTGTGCCTAAAAGGAGCAGGAACAAAAACTTGAGCTGCTTCTCTCTAAGCACAGAATTCAAATGGGCTCATTTCTAGTGCCTCTCAAATACAGGGATCAGGGGGACTGGGCTGGAGTTGTCAGCTGAAATGCAAGACAATAAAGTGTACTGAGCTCAGCTAAAGCATATAATAAATGTAGGTGGGCCCTGCAGTCCTTCACCCTCCAATAACCATTGGAGAAAGGTTTCCATTATTTTAATTGAGCTTGTCTCTTTGATGGGAAGCTTGCATTGTTTAAACTCACTTTGAAAGGCAGAGACCCTCTAGAAATGAAATATTTGCTCTTGCACTGAAAATGGAAGCTCAGGTTTGGCAGATGAAGCTGGGGGGGGATGTTATTAGCTCTCCTCTGATTTACATTTTGCTGAAACTCTTTTTCCCTGTAACTAAGCTGCTGTGAGAAAGGTCAGGGTGTTGCAACAGGAAACCTTTCTGTGTGTGCATGTAAGTGTGTGTGCACATAGCCTCCCTTGCACGCCTGTGTGTGCACTTTCCTGTGTGTTTGTGGGATTCATCTCTCCCAGCACCTTCCCCAAAACGTGTCAATCCAAATGCTGCAGCACCAGGCTGGGAAGTCTTGTCCTGTTTTACATGTTACAACAGAAAAACTGTGCAGTAGAGAGAAAGGAGTTGGTCATTACCTGGGTCAGCTTTGTACTATTTCCCCTATCAATGCATCCCACCCTTCCCTGTCAGCTGCTTTCCTGCCTACATCTGTTGTGTTGGCACCTCTCAGGGCTGGGTTGAAAAGGTCCAGGGCCTTGGAAAAGCCAAGCAGATCCACCTCTGCGCACATCACAAGGGAGGGACCAACAGGGACATCCAAGTGTCACCAAAAGCAAAATCTCTACTGAGACTTTCCACTGTGTGAGACTACCCAGTGGCACAGACATGCATGTAAGGAGCCCTCTGAGGGCTGTTGTAGCAGTCCCAAAGCTGCTCCCTGGGCACATCCCACACCTCACTCCTGTCTCCATTCCCAGGTTGCCATGACAAGGCAGTTCTGCTTTATGAGTACGTGGGGAAGCGGATTGTGGACCTGCAGCACACAGAAGTGCCAGACGCCTATCGAGGGAGAGGAATAGCCAAGCACCTCGCCAAGGTATGGCCTCAGCCCCCACCTCTCCCCTGGGCAGAAACTGGCCCTGCTCCAGCTGTGTCTGGAGACCCTGCCTGAAGCAAGGCCCCACTGCTCTGGTGTTGCACGCATGCCCCATGGAAACCATCCCTGCCCTAGTGGGAGATGAGAAGTGTCTGGCTGGGCAGATGGAAATCCACGGTCAGACATTCCTATTTCTGGCAGTGAGAGGGGCTGGGTGGGTGCCAGCATGTCCAGCTGCTCGTCCACCTGCTCAACCCTTTGCTTCTCACAGCAAGCAGCCCTTGTGCCCACCTTGCACAGGCTGATGCAAAACCTCTCCTGAGAGCTGACCCCCATATCTCAAAGCTTCAGGGCCCTTGTGAACCCTTTTCCTCTCTGAGGCCCTGCTTTTGAGGCCCACAGCTGTGCAGGGAGAGCTGAAGAGCTACGAGCACAGTCGTAGTGGGGGATGTGGGGCAGTGGTTCGAGGTTACAGCTGCACCCTGGCCTCATAAACCAGGGCAAATGGGTAACAAAGGTGGCATTTACGTGATGTGGCTGGGTCACCTGCATCCACCAGGCTGCAGAGTTACCTGGGGAGTCTCTGTACACCTCTGCTTTAACTGGGGACCCTGTAGCACTGAGGGAGCTGTGGCAGGATGGCTGCCCCAGCTGCTTGTGAAGTACAAGAGTCCAAACCTCTTTGAGGCTCCAGAGGGAGAATGTAGAGTGAGGCTGCTGGTTGTAACCCATCTGTCCTCTGTGGCTGGTTGCAGGCAGCACTGGACTTCGTGGTGGAGGAGGACCTGAAAGCTCACTTGACCTGCTGGTACATTCAGAAATACGTCAAGGAGAATCCTCTGCCGCAGTACCTGGAACATTTGCAGCCTTAAAGCAGGACTGCTCTGGCACCTGCCTGCCCCTCACTATTCAATGCGGCCTTCGCTTCTCTGCGGTCTCAGGAAAAGCCTCTCCCACACTCACAATTCCATGGGTTGTTTTTTTTCAAGTGCATCCATGTGGTCCATGAGTGTGGGCACAACCTCTTCCACTCTGCCCACTTGTGAGTATGGCTACGGCGCTTGGGCCAGGCTGGCTCTGGGCACGCGTGGTGCCCCCTGGTGCTCTTCCCAAGCCGGAGGGTGGAAGAGGGTGATGCTTCCACCCAACACTATCACGAGACCAAGGGATGGCTTGATCTGCAGCCCATCTTCTCCCCTCTGCTTGGTGACAGCTGTGAACTCACCGGGGGATATTGGTTAGGGGTGGCTGTGGAGTACCAGCCCCTCTTTCAGCAGCTGGGGGAGATGCTGTGAATTAAAACTTGTGGGACAGAGGGAGGTGCTGGGAGAGCCTCAGCCCAGTGGCAAGCTCATGCCCTGTAGCATCTGTTGGGCACTGAGCCTTGCACAAGCTCACATGAGGCAGAGATGAGAACATGTGGGCCATGGTGGCACTCTGGGGGCTTTCCCACGCCTGCCATGGAGGCACCGGGATGGTGACACATTTGGAACTAGACACAGGAGCCATATGAGAAGGGGACTCTGGCCACAGGGATTGTGGCAGAACATACGCAGCATGAGTGCACAGAGGAAGAAAGGCAGCTGAGTTGCAGACCCTGCTCCTTGGAGATGCCAGCTCCTGTCCAGCTTTCTGTACGCAGTCCCAGCTTGGCATCCTTGTGGGCTGCCATTCCTGTCTCTGCATCCTTCTAGTGTGGACACAGCCTGCTTGGGGCAGGAGCACGAGCCCCCATGGCCAGCCCTGGCCGAAGCAACGGGGGCACATCCCATGCTTTTGCAGGCACCAGGGTGGTTTCCTGCAGCTGAAGAGGAATGCTTCCCCATCTCCCTCGACTGTGTGCACCCCTGTCTGTGCCCCAGACTGTAAGGCATGAGCTGGCAGCACATCCTGAGAGCAACGTGGGTAAGGCCTTGGGGACCTACTCCTGGCCCACCTCCAGGGCTTGATGCTAGAGCCACCTGCTTCCACGTGGATACTGATCACTGCTCCTCATAGCCTTTGGAAAGAAGCCCTGGCTCAGGGCATTACCTGTCTGCTCACCAGCCTCCTCTCAGCTCTGTGCCTGGGGTGCTGGCAGCATTGTAGAGTCCTTGGCGAGAAGCAGGAACCCCTTTGTGTTGTGCTGTTACCTCTGCAGATGATGACCGTTTAGCACGGGTCAGTGTTGCCACAGCTGGATGTAGAGGTACCACCACGATGGCAGGGCACTGCCTGGTTCTGGCTTGCTGCCTTTCCTACCTTGCCCAGGCTTTCCAGGACCCGAGCTTAGGCCCAAGAGCATCTCCTCCCAAGCTCTCAGGATTTTGCAGCATTCCAGTGCTGAACTGTGGTGAAGGAGAAGGTGCTGCCAGCCCCAAGCAGCTGCTGGGGGCTGCAGCCAGGCAGAACAAGATAAAGAGCCTTTCACACAGAGGCCACATCCAGACCAGCTTATCTCTCAGCAGGGACTAAAGTTTACAATCTGTGCCACCGATTGACTAAAGCCCTGGACAAGAGGCAGCTCAGCCCTTTCCCAGAACCCAGTGCAAAGTCTGTGGGACAAAGACAAAAACTTTTACAGCTGTCTCTTCTGGTTGAATTGGTCAGAGCTGGAGCTGAGCTGTTCATCCCAGCCACCAGGTCAAGGCAAAGCCCTGCTGCCTTCCTGTGCTTTTGTGCTGCTTGCTGCCAACACCACGCAGCTCTGCCCACCTGCTTAAGTAGAACTTCTCAAATGCCATCACTGCCCTGCCACACCACAGGCTGTGAGACCCATGACCACCACCTATGCCCTGCAGCAGACCCACCTCCAGCTTTTGCTGCTCAGGAAAGGCATCAGGCTCAGCCCTGACGCTGCCTCACGTTTCTGTCCCCTTGCTGCTTACTTCAGCCTGGGTGCAACCTTCAGGATGGTTTAGAGATGCTGGGAAAAGGTTGCAGATAACAAACTAAAGAAAAGAGGCTCAAGAAGACATCTGGACTGCTAAATGTTCACTCTAACATGCAACATCTAGTTACAGGAGCAAGGCTGGCTCTGTTACAGGCAAGTGATGACAGCACTGTCCTTGCCCTTGATCTCAAGGTGAAGCCAAGGTACCATCATTTCTTTGTCACAGCAGGGCTGGGTGCTAGGAAGAGATGTGTGCCTGACTGCCTTGTGGGAGCAATGGAGTGAGCCTGGTGCTGCAAGCCTCTGCCCTGGTTTTGTGCTCGTCCACTGTGTAACAGTTCCCACAGGTACCTCACTGTGCTGCATGAGAGCAGCTCGCTGGAGGATATGCTGTGGTTCCAGCATCCAAGCCTGGCCCTGGAGCCCTTTGTGCTGCTCTAGCAGGATCCTTGTCCTCCTCACAAGGAGGCGATCACAAGCGGCGATCGCTGCCTTAAATCAGGCACAGCACAGGTTCTGCTGCTGCTCCCTTTTTGAGGTGCTACAATCCCTCCAGTGTCTGGCCAGATGGAGGTGTGTGCCAGCATCTGTGCCAAACATGTCATTGCTGTACCCATCCTCTACCCTGGCCTTTCCTTCCCCGTGGTCTTTGATGTCAGCAAATAGCAATACCCACAGGTCACCAGCAATGCTGTGGTCCATGGTGCTCCTGTGATCTGGCACTGCCAGGCAGGAGAGGGCTGAGGGAGGTGGCTCCCTCAGTGTTGAGCAGCCTCTGCCTCTTCCAGCTGGTCTCTGCAGGAAGGAGCTTTGAGCCTTGTGCTGCCTCTTGGTGCTGACTGAATGTGGAGGAGTTGGGGGTTCTGAACTCTCCAGCAGCAGGAGTGTGGAAGTGGTTTGGTTGAATATTGATGTCCCCAAACCCATTTTTATCTACAGACCTGGGTGGGTGGGGAAGTGCAGATTGTTGTCAAACCTGCTTCCACGTCACCCGACTTGAAGCACCCCCATCCCCTATCCACTTTCCAGCGTCGTCTTCCTCTGTCTAAGGTTTCCACTCTGAACTCGGCGGTTACAATGTGCCTTTCCTTCTCAGGACCTGTTACAAATGACCTTTCTTGCTTTTGTTTATGTCTAACATTTATCTTTCTCCTTCCCTCTGTCATGCTATAAAACATGACCGTAATGCATGGAATACAATACAATAAAAAGTGTGGCTTAACTGCCCTGTGGTGCCTCCCTGTGCTGCGCTTGGGGAGAGGCAGGAGGAGCTGCCTGCAGAACCAGGGGACCTCTGGTATCCCCAGCTTTGGACCGTGCTAGGTCACTCTGGCAGAGAGCCTGCTGCACAGGTCCTGTCAAACAACTCTGCTCTCCAGTCTGTGTTCAGAGTATGATTTTTAAATTTTTGCTCCATTGTTGCTGCATATTCAGTCTCTACATAAATGCCAACCAGTTTTTCATCCCCAAGCCCCCACGTCCTCTTAACAAATCTCTTCCAAATCTCTTGGGACAGGTACTACTCTCAGTGTCCTGGAGAAGGCAGAAGTTGGTGGCTCTGCACACTGGTGTACTTAGCATTGCTTTACTGCTGCAAACTCTCCCCTCCAAAAAAATTGAGAAAAATGCTACTTCCCTCCTCACGAGGAAGGTGGTATCCAGCAAGAAGAACCTCATTCTGGTGGTGAGGATGATGGAGGGTCTATAAGACCCTTTCTAGATTCAGGACAAAGGAAGCTTGGCCCCAGGCTTAGTGTTTGCCACAACTTCCTGCGAGTTGCAGATGGCTGCTCCTTTTCATCACCGAAACTGGGCACTACCTGCATGAATTTCCCATCATGGACCACCTCAGAGACAGATCCCAGGTGAGCCCACCATATTCCCATTGCTATGCAACAAGGAGATACTGGATGAAGCTGCTGAGTTTAATTTCAGGTCGGAGGGCTGGCTGACCTCACAATGACTCTCTAGAGCCTGGGGTGAGTGGGGTTACAACTGGTTCCTCTCCTTTGCTGGCTGATGCACCTCTGCTCACACGCACCAGTCCTGCCTTGAGAATTCAGGCCAAACAGTCTTTGGGAGTTGTCCTGCAAATGCAGCCTCTGGTGAGCAGACACTCAAGGCTTGTGTTCGTTTGTGTAAGATATTTGAAAACATTAAGGCATGAAAACATTTAAATTGCTAGTGGAGCCCTTCCCTGCTCTGCTGGGTCGGAGCAAAGTGGGCGGGCAGGTGACTCAGGGGAACACAAGGTGCTTCCCTCCTGGGGCCAGCACTCCTCAGCCCTGAGAGCACGGCCAGAGCTCTTGGATTCTCAGCACAGCACGTTTGTGTCGCTTCCTAAAGCTAGGTGCAAGTTAGAGAGGCCGAGGCCGGAGTTTCAATAGCTAAAACTGCCAGGGCTAGGCAGCTTATTTGCAGCTCTGATTTGATCCAACACAAGTGACAAGTGGCCCCTGGGCTGCAATTGGAGCAGGCAGGAGCGTGGGGTTTGCAGCTCCCGAGGGACAGAGCGGTAGGTTTGGGTTAGAGCATGAGGCCGGGCTGTTGCTAGTAACGTGCTGTGTTTACATTACACATTCCAGAGAGTCCGATGCTCCAGCCTGTCCCTGCCATGCAGCCGCTCAGCTGCACGTTCTGCCGGGCTGGGCACGCTTCCCAAACACTGCTTCTTCCTCTAAATGCATCATTTACCTCCGCCAAAACCAGTCGAGCCCCAAATTACGGCTGAGGAAGGAGGGGTGCAGGAGGGCCCTGTGGTCTGGAAGAGCAGCATCGCTGTGCCTGGCAAGGTGGTGGCAGACACGGGTTTGTTCTCTTTAGTTACATTACATCACTTGGAAATTATGTGGTCAAAAGAGTTTTTTCCTAGGAATGGAAACGTAAAGACAGTGCTGCTCTCTTCTGATGAGCGCTGTCAGGCTGGAGAAGTCCTGCCCAGGACAGCTGGCAGCACAATGTACCTCCAGGAAAGGGGAGGCTGCAGAACAGGGAGCTGCTGTTAAGGGAAAGAACAGTTCAGAGAAAAAGGCTTCTTTCCTGGAAGGCCTTGGGAGACAGAACCTGGATAGGCCCAAGGGTTCTGGAGGTACACCATCCAAGCACCCTTGTACAGGTCCCCTCGAGTGACCCTGCTGTACTGGGGAATGGCCCCAGGATCAGAGTCTGAGGACAGAGTGGGTCCGGGGGCAGCCCTACGAACCCTCCAGCATCGACCAGTGCTGGGAAACCCGTGACAGTGGCAAACCTGCAGCTGGCTGGGAACTGTTATTCCTCCTCAGAGATGCAACAGTGATGGAGTCTCCTCATTCCCTGCTCCAGTTTCAATTGATTCAAGGGGCTAAGTTTGCCCCACCCAAGTGCATTCTCCTCCTCAGCGAGGTGCTGCTCTGAGGAGGTCCTCCAGCCCTCCTCCACCTGCGAGCAGGAATGATATTTCTTTTCGAGCAGGAAAACAAGCCAACACTTAAGCTCTAGAGGACTTGCTGACCCTCAGCAAAACCTCGCCCGGCTCCTGCCTGCTGCCACAGCCCGGCCCAACGCGCCTCGCCCGCAGCGGACGCTGCATCCTCGGCC
This sequence comes from Semnornis frantzii, assembly GCA_013399775.1. Lineage (NCBI taxonomy): Eukaryota > Metazoa > Chordata > Aves > Piciformes > Ramphastidae > Semnornis > Semnornis frantzii. The sequence continues at coordinate 51,231 of VWYK01008326.1, read as the reverse complement.
TCAGCCCCCTCATGGCGGCGCCGCGAGGCAAGCCGGGACTCGCCGTCGCGTTCTTCCCACGGCCGGACCGTTCCCGTTGGGGCATGCCGGCGGAAGAGGCTGGGAGCAGGAGCTGAGCCATGGGCGGCGGGGCTGCTCTCCTCTCCGCAACCAGCCGCTGGTAACAGAGGCCTCCATTCACACTCCCCGCTGGGCCCCCGCCGCCCCCGCACCCGACGAGGGGACTACGCATCCCAGCGGCCACTGCGGAGGGGAAGCGGCGCGGCGCATTGTGGGACTTGTAGTCCCGGAAGAAGGATATGTTCCGCCCGCCGCGTTGTTCCATCGGCCCCTGCGTACTACATTTCCCGTCGTGCAGCGGGGCGGGTCCGAGGCCTTCTGGCGGAGACATTTGCGAGCCGAGTGTCTCCAAGATGGCGGCGTGGGGAAGGAGGCGCGCTGGCCCCGGTAGCACCAATAGTGGTGGCGGCCGGGAGAGGTGAGATGCGGACGGGATGGAGAATGTGAAGCTGCTGGGGCACCTCGGGCGAACGGGGAGCGGGAGGTGACGGGCTGCAGCCGCTCGGGGCTCCCCACGACCCCTCGGCAAGGGCGGGGGCCCCGCTGAGGGGAGCGTGGCCAGACAGGGCGGGTGGGGGACGCAGCTCCTCTGAGGTGGGCCTGGCGCGGAAAGGCTCTCCGGGGCCGGCGGTCTCCTTGTTGTGGGTGGGCGGCGGGATAGTGCCGCGGAGGAGGCCGGCGGGGCTGGGGAAGGTCAGCGTGGCCCGCAGCCTTTCCTGCCGCGGGGATGCGGTGTTCGGGGCCCGGGTGGAGGAAGGCCAGCCCCGGGGAGGCTCCTTCCACGGCTATTTTTAAAGGCGGTGAGGGCAGCGATGAGTCCTCCAGGGTGACCTCTTTCTGTGGGCGCCCGCGGCGGTCCCGGCTGCCTGGGGGTTCAGCTCGGAGCCACCGTGCTCCCCCGATGTGCCGTGCCGGGGCGGGCTGCGGCGGGCGGCGATCGCCGCCTCGACTTTCACAGAGAGCTCTCTAACGCTCTGCCTTTGCCTCCGTCAGGGCGGAGGAGCAGCCGAGACATGTTGGAACTGCCTGCAGAGTAGCTGTAGAAGTTTGGAAATCATAACTTTAAAAGAGCAAAAAGAGAGGAAAATCCTGTTGAGCTACTTTAAAATCTGTATGCACTGTTCCTTACCTACTTAAAATGTTAATTCCTGTATTTCTTTACGTTGGTATTTTCCTTATTTTGCCCTAGGGCTGGCTGATGTAACCAGCAGCTGCCGAAAGCTGCTGCATTTTTATTGTGAGGCGTTTTCTTTTGTCTTATTGCCTTACCTAGAGCCCCTGATAACCCTCTTAATTTTCGCTGTGGTTTTTGCTTCATTTTGTTCCCCCGCTGTAATTCTACAGCATTGTTTTTCGTGGCGTTGGATCTACGTAGCCGAGGAGAGACACAAGTAACCCTTAACCTTCTGGCGTTAATGTGAATCGCAGGGCTGCTATCTGTGCTCAGGGAATTCTAAAGTAATTGAGCTGGAAGAGCCAAGGGAATTACTGCATTAGTGTAGTTTATTTAAACAACTGTGTATACCACCGAGCTCAGTGGCATAGTGCTGAAGCTGTCTGCACCCAGACAGCTGAGGTGTGGAGTTTTCATGTGGTAGACCTTCCAGCAGCAGTGATAGAAGAAAATACAGCAAAGAGCACTCAGTAGCTTCAGTGAAATTTATTCTACCAGGACAAAAACTGATGCAGACTTGAAAGTGAGTTGTTAGCCTTTTAATGAACTGTCCAATAATCCAGCTGTAGTTTGAGGTGGGTTTTTGAAACAGCAATTACTTGTGATCTTAGGCTCAAAGATACTTATTCCTAAACATGAGTCACTCCATGGAGCTGCTGCGTTCCTTTGCCAATGAGAGGTGTGTAGCCAAGCATAAGAAAGCACAGAAGTGACGTAGCAGAACCACAGGTACACCACTGACCAGTGTGTCACAACCCCTGTCAAGAGGTGGTGGTTCTTTTGGCTGTCACTCCCTGCAAACGTGACAGAAGATCATACTTCTGATAGGTGTGAGGTGATGTCAGCTGGGTGCTGCTTCTTCTTTGCAATCACCCAGCTGGAGATACCCATGGCTGGGCCTCTGCCTCTCTCCATCAGTGGCTCATCCTATGTCGCACCTACCAATCTTGTTTGGCTGCTGGCGGTGCGGGTTGTGTAAAAGGCAGTGCTGGCAGATCTGATGTCATCAAATGATGACCTGTGCTCTTTATGCAGTGAATACAGTTTTCTTAGGCTGGGCAGGATTCTTGTCTGAAGACATGTTCCTTTGAACAGAATATTCTAATCTAGATTTCCTCATAAATGAGCTGCTTCAAGGGCTTTTTAGAGTTGTCAGCCAGCTAGTCTAAAAGGCATCTGTGTGTTGGGAGGTGGTGTGAGGAGACTCAGCAGTGAATAAAATACTGTCTGCTATTAGACTGGAGCAGCTTTCAGTGTTTAAAAAAAAAAATCAAGTCTAGCAGTTCTATCTGGAGAGTATATCCTTTCATAAATGACTTTATTGATACAAGAGAAGTCGGTAAATGGTCAAAAAGTGCTTTCCTCACCAGGACTAAATGTAAGGACATAAATTTCAAAGGATGTTGGCTGTGAACTCCAGCTGGCGTTCTGGTTAAACAAAACCACCCAAAACACTGAAGAGAGCCGACTAAATATTTGTTTTTCTTCTTTCTGGATAGAGTCTTTAATGGAGACTCTCTAAAGGGAATTGTTAATCTGTAGAGCAAAACAACTTTTTTATGCAGAACAGACACTGGATTGTACTTGGTGTTTTTGTATAAAATTCAGCACGATGACCGCCAGAACACAAGACAGAATGCCATTTGTTCCCCTGGGAGATGTTCTCACAAACTCCAGAAAGAACAGCTTTAATGTCATCACCGCTGCCTGTATTGGCTTCTCTGCCCCCTTAAAGAGCTCTCCTTTCGCTACCTGTGCTGCTCAGATTTCTGGTACTGTTTGCTTAGAGCAATGATTGACCTGTTTCCATTAGCCTGGCTAATCATTAGTTGACTTAAAATTGACACCTCTTCTTGCTCTGGTAGCTGGAGGGGTTTTTTTGTTATGCTCTGGTGATGTTTTCCTTAGTGCTGTCTTCCTTACTGAGGCTGTTTGAAGATCTTGCCCTCTGTTCTGTTCTCTTTCCTATTTAAGGTACATCTTTTGAACTGAAACCTTGCTTTATTGCTATGCTTTTCCCGTTCTTCCTCCTCTTTAATGTGTGTTGACAGCCTGTTGAGAATGGCCCTCTTAAAGCTGCAGGCCTGACAGCCTGGCTAATGGCCTGAGACTGGCAGATTGTGTGGACATTCAGCGGAGAAATCATTCTTCAGGTGTTTAATCTCTGATGTGTTAGTACTTTCTGTATGTGGTATCCTGGAGCTCTCCTGAATAGGAAGATACACCACTGAATAGGACTTTGAGGTGGAGTACTTCCACTGAGATCAAAGCCAAACCACAGCTCATTCCTTAATCCTGAAATTAAATGAAATTTCATGAAGGATTTATGTAGAGGGAGGGAAGTTTAGTGTTAGAGTCTGTCATGCCTTAACTTTATTGACATAAGCTTGGCTGAGATGCTAATAATGACCTCAGACAACGTGCTCTGGCCATCAGTAATGTCCTTTTTCTGCTCACACAGCCATCACGAAGTCCCTCTGTAGCAACACTAAACCAGATTTTGTGTCTATGGTGCTTGTGTGGCACTGCTGCAAGCTGCTTCTTTTTAAAATTTGAATTTCTCATTAGACTGGTCTTCATTTTCAGTTGATGTTTGGTGCTTGGAGCAATGCTGTTGAACGTTCTTCTTCTAAAGAAAATGAACAAACTTGATCAAAGTGTTATGGGAGGGGTTTTTAAAGAACTTTTTTGTTTGCACACAACTGTACCTGTGCTTTGTGTGGATTGAGATTGTTTCCAGTAGTGGCTCTGAACGTTTTGCAGAACTGAGATGGTTTCAGGACAAGCAACTCTTGCCAAAAATGTGTCTGGCAGATCAAGGAACACCTTTAGTCTGAGGGCAGCACACTCCTGAAGCTGATGTTCTTCGTTCAAGTCGATGGTGGCAGAAGGATGCTGGGGTTTCTTCCAGGATGTTCTCATTGCCCCATTTTCTGTTTGTTTGTTTCTCTTTCTGCCAGTTGGCACCTGGCAAAACTTAAAGTCTTTTCACCTTGAGTGGTGTTGTGCCTCCTCCTTAGGAGGGTGTTTATCTCTTCATCCCTGAAGACTGTCCAATGGAAACTTGCATTACAGCTGCTGTTTTGAGGAAGCAGCTAGGAGAATGCTTCAAGGCTGAAAGCAAAGCAGTGGAGCTGCTCTCAGGGCTCCAAATGGGAAACTGTTGGAGCTGCTATTGTTCCACCAGATGCAGCATCCCTCTCTTGGTCCTCTCTGATATTCCCATGTTAGGAAGATAATCCAAATGTAATTCAAAGCTTGCCCTATAGCTAAGACAGACACTTCTGCCCCTCCTACTGGTTGTAGCTGTGGCAGTAACTGATTCCTCACATAACTTTAGCAATACCTTCATTTTACACCGATGACTGGAAACGATTTTCATCTTGCTGTGTGGAATAGTTGAGAGTACTGTCACGTTCCCTTGGCTGGCACCAGGAACGGGACATGTAAAAATTGTCCAGTTTAGAATGGATGAAGCCACAATAAACTGCTTGAATATGAGGTCCAGAACTATTCTTACAGAACAGCTTTGTAACTTATAGCCCTCTCTGGGGCATGGGGAGACAGATCTTGGAAACTCATTTGATTAAATAATATTGACAACTGCTTTTAGGCTCTGGTCTGTCTAGTTAATAGCTGCTGGGTTTCACAACATGGGGCAGCATTTTAGGACTTCTGGACCTAGATCCTCTCTGACACTGGTTATTTTCCATTCTTCTATATGAAATGGCAGTTATATAAAATAACCACACATCATACCAAGTGGATGCCAGCTTGGAGTTGATTGCATCGCTCAGCATTTTTGTTTGTCATTGCTGGGGAGTGGGGGACAAGCTCCAAACAGCAGACTCCACAGCCTCCAGTGTTTGAGCAAATCTGGTTGCTTTGACTGGATTTATTCCCGTGCAGCTGCTGCATTCAATTGAAAGGCTGTGTCAGGAGAGACTGCCTCTGTGGAGAGAGGTTCTCGGTCCTACTCTGCATGCCAACAAGGTCTAAAACCTTCTCAAGCCCATGTGTCTCATCTGTGCCTCTTTCCATATCACCTGAAAACAAGAGAGTTTTCAGCTTCCCATCCTCCAGAGGCAGCTGGTTCTCGTGTGAAAATAATAGGCGATAAACTCTGCTTTCCTGTGTTATGGAAGTGGAGACTTTCTGCTGGCATTGCTGACTCTTTGTGTGTCCTATTGTTTGAGCAACTCATTTTTCATTCTTTGGTTTTGGGTTGCCCATTTTGCCATTTGCAGCTTCAGCACTGGGATATTTAATCCCATATTAGAAGACTAATTTGGAGAAATAGTATAGTTAGGGGGACAGGCTGTATCAGGGCTGAAGCCTTTGTGCCATTTATTTCCCACTAATTTTTTTTCAACAGAACGTATTTTAAAGTCTTGTTTGTTTTGGCTTAGGAGGATTGTGCTTTTCTTGATTTTATTGTTTCAAAGCCCCAGAGCCTAGTGAGCCAAATGAATTCCAGAAGAGGTGGACGGTACTGCCTCTGGGCAAAGTCTGTGGGATTCCTGCTTTTCGACAGGTGGCTGTTGCTTGTGGTGTGGTTCTGGTTGTGAAAGGAAAGAAGGAACCTTCAGAGGAAGAAATAGGCAAAAGGTCTGAGTGAGGAGAAATTAGACTGATAGGTTAGTGCCACCTGTTTTGATACAAAGCCTGGAGAAATCCCATGTCATATAGCTGCTTGATTTGATTCCTAGAGTTAGCAGCCCAGTTCCCATGGACAGAGAAGAAATGGGCTTGCTTCACCTTTGCTTTCCCAGTGCTGGCAGGGAGAAAACCCTAGGGTCACCAGCTGTTCCTAAGCTTCTGCAGAATTCTTAGTTGAAGTTGCACTCTGCTCTTCTGTTTCACAGATGCCACTGCAAGTTTCTAGGTGTTAGAAAATGCTCTCTTGTAGGAAATAATTTTACCTGGGAGGCTTTGTTAGCCCTGGGTCGAAAAGCTTCCAGCTTGAAAACATCTTTCAGTGGTAGCTTTTGCTTGGATTCATTATGCCTTAGCAAGAGTGGTTTCATCAGTGGTGGTGTTGTACAGAGTCTCAGCATGTGTGTTGCAGTGAAACTGGAATTTTTCGTTTGGAAGAAGCTGTGTTTGGAACAGTTTTCTTAAAGGAAAAGAAATCCTTGGCAGAAACTATTACCAGTGGTGTCAGGGTAACACCTGGTTAACTAGTTCTTTGTTACAAACCCCTCGATGTCAGCTGATACTTAGCTGTATTAGAGATGTAGCACTCTTGGAGATTTCCAAAACAGGTGCTATCCTTCAGCAGTTTTCTTTACATACTTGCCAATTCACTACAGAGCACCAGAGCCCACCACATCCACTGCTGAAACAGCTCACCCTAATTTTCCAAACCACGTCTGACAAGATGATGGCCCTAAAGAAGCCCCTGGCACGCAACAGCATTCAGGTGGATTCTTACTTTCCTTTTGTACCCATGAAGAGGCCAAGGGGGAAGTGCACTGCCGAGAACTCAATAACTAGCTTGTAAGTTGAGTTTTCCTTCCAGTTTATAGAAATTCCAGCCAGACTTTTAATGAAACTGCCTATTACTTTGCTTTGAGAAAGGCTGCAGCCTCTTGGGTCCTGCTGTGTGATATGTTTGCCACTGTTCATAAAAGCAGCTACTTCTGGCAACAGCTTGTAATTTAACAATACTCTTGATTACAGATGGCCACTGCACTTACCCTTTGCAGCATGAATGGAGCTGCACATTAAGGGTGACGTCTGGTAACAGCAGCTTGTGAATGTGTATTTTTCCCCCTTTATTTTCCAGTGCACACACACAAGTACCATTGTACTCAGGGAGCAGAAAGTACTGGTTTCATTCTCCCATCTCAGCAGTGTCTTGCATCCCAATAGCAGGAGAGTCGAAATGTTGTTGGGCTGAGGTTGGTTTGTCTGCTGTGATTAGGTCAGATATGCGAGTGGTGTCCTTCTGCTAAAGGAATCTACTAGGTATTTTTATCCTTGAGAGGCCACATACTCAGTTTTGTTCTGGTTAAGCCCAAGTGTATCAGGAATGGTTATTTCTTCTGCTTAGAAGGAGGATTGGGCCTTGTTCTAACAGGGAGTGGTTTTCCTTTTGGCAGTACGAGTGAACAATCATAACCTTGTTTTGTAACAGTTTTACATTAATGCAGCTGAGTTGATGTGTGAGAAGAGGCTGGAGGAAAGGTGGAAATGGATGTGACTTCTGGTAGCTAAATGCTGCCTCTCAAATGGAGGATGTACAATGCTTGTGACTCCCCCTGTGAGCTCCAAGGTAAAGCCAGTGGCTCCTTCACTGCTAAAGCCTGCCTGGGTTAAAAAATTGCTCCATTTGCTTCATCCTGTTTCTGGAGAGGGAGCGAACTGTTCTCTAGGGAGGGAGTGAAGTGCTCTGCCACCTTTCTTACCTACACTGCCATCCAATGGTTTTTGGCCATACTTGTTGGATTAACTAGGCTGTTTACTATGAAGGGCTTGACACAAGCTGCATCAGTAGTAAGGAGATAGTCTTGGGAGAAAACAAACATGCTTACCTGAAGATGACTCCTCTCCTAGAACCTTCCAGTGCCTCTTGATGGATGAGCTGCTAGTCTAATTTTCTGTGAAAACTTGCCAAGCGGTTTGCTCACTGCTGCAGCCTGGTCACAAAGGTGTGACCCTCCCAGTGTCTAGAGAAGCTGCTTGGGTTAAGAGTGTGAGGAACATCTCAGGATTGCTAACGAGATCCTGTTTTCTCAATGTTTTACCAAAAAGGTAAGGAAAAACATTGCCTTATTTTGGCATGACTTCATGTCCAACAGGCCTTATTAGCTATTGTGAAGTGAAGGCTGAGTTGAAAAGCTGCCTGTTGTGGAGCGGCCGAGGCAGTGACTGACTGCCTGTGAGGGGCTGCCCTCACCTTGGGCGTTTTTCTCTCCTGTCCTCGCAGCTGGGGGAGGTGGAAAGTCTGTCTTGAAGCTCCCTAGTTTTAATTCCTCCTTTCCTGTTAACAGGGTCACATTGTCCTCTACGGACTGCTACATCGTGCATGAGATCTACAATGGAGAGAACGCTCAGGACCAGTTTGAGTACGAGCTGGAGCAGGCCCTGGAAGCGCAGTACAAGTACATAGTGATAGAGCCCACCCGCATTGGGGACGAGACAGCCCGCTGGATCACCGTGGGGAACTGCCTGCACAAGACCGCCGTGCTGGCGGGCACCACCTGTCTCTTCACCCCTCTGGCGCTTCCAGTAGATTATTCTCACTACATCTCCCTGCCTGCTGGTGTGCTGAGCGTGGCTTGCTGCACCCTCTATGGCATCTCCTGGCAGTTCGATCCCTGTTGCAAGTACCAAGTAGAGTACGACGCCTATAAACTTTCCCGCCTGCCCCTGCATACGCTCACCTCCTCCACTCCCGTGGTGCTGGTGAGGAAGGACGACCTGCACAGAAAGAGACTGCACAACACGATAGCACTGGCTGCCCTGGTGTACTGTGTAAAGAAGATCTATGAACTCTATGCTGTATGACTTCAGCAGGGAAGAGAGAAACCCACAAAGACAAGCGTATTAAGACTCCCACAGTAACGTTTTGTTTTTCCTCTTTGAGAAGCAGTGGAGACTGGGAAGGATTTGGCTTAATAGAGCTGTTATTTTGAAAATAACACACCAGTGGTGCACCAAGGTTTTTCAGTTCTTCGTTATACTTTGAGATGTGGATGTGTGGTGACTTGAGAGCTGTATGTTAGGCTATGGGAGTCCAATCCAGCAGCGGGATGTCGATGCAAGAAAGCTATAGAAAGAGAAAGGGGGGGAAAAGCTGCTTTTGGTTTTTTTTTTCCCTTTTTTTTTTTTTCCTTCCCTTTTTTTGTTTGGGGGGAACATTTAAGTACATTGTATTACACAGAACCAGCCAGACGTTATCATTGACCATTAAAGGATGAGAATTTCAAATGCTTTTGCTCTCTTGTTACTGTTACCGTAGCCCCCTTTGACAGTGTGCTAACAGGGGATGGGGGCTTTGCTGTCACGACTCCCATGGTGCTGAGCGTTTATGCATGCTCACACAGGCCTGATCTTGTCCATTGCTTATGGCAGCAGTGTCACAGTACTTCACAGCAGCCATCTGTTGAAGGAATGTCTGCAGAGCATTGGTTTTCCTCTTGCTTGACTAGCTGTGTTTCTTGGAAGAGGCTTCCTTGTTACCCCAATGTTCACATCCTTTTGGCAATCACTTAAACATAGATGGTTGGGTTAAAGATGTCCCAGTCCTTTGCCCTGCCACCTCCAGCCATTGTTTCTCTGCACAGTGGAGATAAGGCTGTAAGCTTCCAGCTACAAACACGTTCTGCTTGGTTCCTGTGCAAGTTCTTTGTTCTTGTGGATACATCTCCACTGGATTGTGCCGTACCACCTGCAGCAGAGAAGTCCAGCTGTTGGGAGTCCAGCTGTCTTATCTTTGTGCTCTGTTACTGCTGGCTTTGGGATGGCTGCGCCCCAGCTATGCAGTCCCATTGCTCCTGCTTGGAAAACACACTTCTGCAGCTGCCTGCTACTGCTGCAAGGCATCCACGTGATGCTAGCTGTGTTATCTGAAATTTTAGAGTTCAATCTTGTGCATTAATTCATCTTCTAGCTCCAAACTGTCAGTCTTATTCTTAGAACAGGAGCTATTTACTGTTTTGCAAGATCTGCCAGTTACTGTTAGAAGACAGGAGCTTGCTCTCCATAATCTCCTCCTACCAGATGGAAACCAGGCGTGGCTTGCATTTACAAGGGCAGCTTGGCACTGCTACAAGTGTTATGATCTGGATACAGGAGCAAAGCCCTGTAAGAAAACCTGCCTGCTCACAGGTGTGCTGCTTGCTTCCTGGGTCGTCACAGTCTGACCTCCACAGCTGAAGCTCTGACCGTTGGAGTCTCTGGAGGCCAGAAATCAAATTGAGTTAGTTCTATCTTTAACTTTCCCAGTTGCAACAGCAGGCAGGGAGAACTGCTCCTTGCCTCTGGGCTGCAGCAGGCTTTTTTGGCCAGGGTTCCAACTTGTGCTTTTCTGCTGATGCAGCTTTTGTGTTAGCAGGGCGTGCATCCCGGCCGTGTGTGCGTGCTGGGCACGCAGGGTTTGCTGGCAGTTCTGAGCCAGTGCTTTCACCACCTGCCCAGGCAGCTGTACCCTAGCTGGCACCTGGGCTGGAGGAAGCTCCAGTGGCACGGAGGCACTTGTAGGTGGCAACAGCCTTTTGCCTCCTTGGCTGGTACAGTGGCCGAGTTGTCTCCCTCCAAGGTTAAAAGAAGCCAGGATCCAGAGCATCTCTATTTATAGCAACAATGTACAGTTGCCTTGGCAGAGAGCAGGGGAAGAAATGCAACTACTTCATCTTTCTGTGGCTAGGCCAAGACTGCTGGGCAGGCTGCCCTGTGAGTCCCAACGTTGTTTCTAAACTCCTGTTTACTGGAAGGACTTTAAACTAGTGTCAGCTTTGCCATAGCTGATACACCCTTTACTGCTGCAGCAGCCCTGAAATATCCCTCTGCTAACCACACATAAGACATTTCTGCTCTTTTTCAGCCCTGAAATATCCCTCTGCTAGCCACACATAAGACATTTCTGCTCTTTTTCAACCCTGAAATATCCCTCTGCTAGCCACACATAAGACATTTCTGCTCTTTTTCAGTCTGTGCAGCATGATTGTCAGGGCTGGAAGTTCTTTTTCTTCACCAAACCTATGCAGTCCTGGCACTTCTTTATGTTGAGCTTCCCCTTGCCTGGAATGATCACTGACAGGACAACTAACCCTTGGTAGGCTCCTGGAACGTGTGGTTTGCATCAAAGACTGGAGTTAAAAATGAGTCTTCTGTGGTCTCCTGCAGGAGGGACAGTGAAAAGTCATCCTGGCTGTCACCACAGGTAGGTTTGTTCTAAAATCACACCCTTCACTCTGTTCTGAGGTGGGGAGGACATAAATGGGGGGGGGAGTGGGTGAATTTTTTAAGAAATCCTGGAGATAATTCAGCCAAAATGCTTGGTGACACCCAGGCTGTTAGTAGGTGAGTGCTGTAACTATGCAAGATGACCAGGGAGAATGAGGAGTCTCTCATGCCACATGTTTCAGGGCTTTGCACAAGGTGGATGTGTTACCTGCCTTCCCCTACCCGTGCCAGCAGCTAGGGACACTGGCTGGGGACAAGCCTCCCTTATGAAGCCCCATGTGCTCTCCTTCCCATCCTGTTGCAGAGGTGCTCTGACATAGTGTGCTACATCCCTCTCATCATGGAGAGAGAATTTCCTTCCCAAGGGCAATGTGCAGGCTCTGGGTGACCTCTAACTAGAGGCTCTAACTCCAACAGTGACTACAGTTACTCCCCACACCATTGTTTTCCTCAGGCTTGAGTATTGCAGCTCTCAGCACCCTGGATGGTAACACAGAAATGCAAAGCATCCACTCAGTCCTTCCCAGCCACGACCTGACAACAGAACAAAAAGCAGCTGGAGAAGGAATGCTGTAATTTGCCAAGGAATGAAGAGCTTGGACATGCAAAACAGATGCTTACAGCAACCCCTTGTGAAGAAGGGGAGAAGGTAAGATCCTGGTTTCCTATCTTAACAGGAAAAAAGGTACATAAGCCTGAAAGCTTCAACTTGTAATTTCAGCCCTAGAGCTTTATGTAACAGATCTGCAGCCTCAGCCATAGTGAAACTAGCAGAGGATATCCTGACCCAGCAAGCAGCACTGAAACATGTCCTGGGCATGATCTGGATGGATTTTCAGAGATCATTTATAAATCTGTAGTGATCAAGAAAAAGCTTTTTGAAGGAGAAGGTCCTGCTGGGCCTGCACACCTGTACCAGAGCTTTAGTGTGACTAATCTTTCATGGATTCACACCTGACTCTTGAGGGCTGGCAGATTAAAGAGGGCTGGGATTAAGTTGTTTTGCAGTAACTACTAGCACAACAGGACCCTGCAGGAATGTATGAAAAGGCAACCAAAACCTTCCTGCTTTCCCTAACCTCAGAGGAGCTAAGTAGAACACAAGATTAATTCCATAGCAATGTCATTTATTTGTCATCAGATGTGCACTCACAGGCAGGACATTCAAGGCAGTACATGTGGAAAATGCTGGGAAGTGCATGGAGGTGGCAGGAGGGGTATGGATCTTGTGCCTTCTAGTAGGTTTTGGGATCTGGTTCCTACAAGTAGCCTTTATTTCANAAAAAAAGATGATTTCTGTCCTTACTGAGCTGTCTCTGTGCAGCCATTCCTTTCTGCTAGTGGTGCTGGTATCCCTAACCTCAGGAGAAGGGCAGAGCATGGCACTTGCTCAGGCTGTCAGACTCCCCAGAGTCTCTGATACTGTTGCCCCACTGGGTGTGATCCCCACTTAGCATCTGTGATTGCTTTGAGACAGATGACAACTATGCATCTGTCTCCTGTACTGTCTACCTTACACATGCAGGTTCTCATATTAGTTACATCAAATTGGCACTGGACTCAACTTTATCTTAAGAGATCAGTGACCTGACTTCAGCTTAACGTATCAGATGTTTTGGCATGTTAACAAGTAGAGGCTCAGTGGAGTTTCCCACTTCAAGCAACATGTTCTAGATCAGATTAGAAGGAGACACTGATCACAAGAACTCCAAGCTGAGGACTGCATTTCACAGAGGCAGTGGGATGGAGAAAGCCAAGATCTGCTTGTGTGAAGGCAAAACATGGGGGGTTTATTTGTAGCAGGCCTGTAAAGTCAAGTGTGCCTGGAGTGAGGTGAGGTAAGGTGCTGGATTTCCAGCACGTGGGACTCCCCTGCAGCAAAGTGTTCCCTTGAGTCACCCTCCTCTGCAGCCTCAGCTCTCCCCCTTGTCCAAGCAGCCTTCTTCAGGTGAGGTTTAGGTGCTGTCTCCCAACAAGAGAAGCCTGCCCTGATGTGGGGGGAACCGGTTCCCAGTCTCCACGCAATGGTAAACTGCAGCATTTTGAGAAAGGCCTTTCCTGCAGGAGCACCTCCACTGACGTCCCAGCCAAACTGCAGGGCATTGGCCTCCCCCTACAGTTACTGCTCGGAGGAGCTGAGCTCTATGAGTCCTTTGTCTTTCTCTCTTTTTTTGCTCTTGTGGCCATTAAGGTGAAGAAGAGACTGGGGAAGAGGTTCCGCAGGTAGACAGCCAGGGAGGGCGTCAGGCCAGCCACGAGGACTTCCTTCTTCTTCTGTCCCACTGCACTGAGCACCACCTGAGCAACTGCTGCAGCTGTCTGTCCTTCAGCTGTGTTCTTGTCCATAACTGCCAAAGGAAAGCTGAGTAAGCATCACACCAGCAGGTAAACCCATGCCTCAAACCCTTCCTAGCACTGCTCTCTTCCCTCTCCATGTATCTGCTGGCATGGGTTTGGGTTTGACACCAGTTGTGTACAGCTTAGAAGTCAATACTTGCTGTCTAGGGAAGCTCAGCCTGGGGGGGGGGGGAGGTTCTGCTCCTACCCTGCATCCAGCCTTTTCTGTTGATACCTCAGAGTGAATCTGTGTCCCCACCAGAGGTCATCCATTGCAAGCACACTTTGGAGTAACTCAGTAACTCAGCTGAGGTGCTTTAGATAGAGAGCACAGAATCCTGTCTCACCTCCATAGCGAGACCCATCTGATGTCACAGCATTGAGAGAGAGGTTTGTCTGGATGTACCCAGGGCTCACAACTGTCACATCAATGTCATACTGCTCCACCTCTGCTCGCAAGCAGTCGAAGAAGGCCTGGGTGGCATGCTTAGAGGCAGCATCTGAAAGACAGGGAGAAAGCTCTGCACTAAGGAGAGAAGCCAGGGCTGAAGGAGGATTCACTCCCCTCAATGGGTTTTTCATTGCAATGCAGTCACTTCTCAGCAGGAACACAGCAGCTGTTCCCCAACCTCTAGGTCTGAGTTTGCTTTAGTGAATGGCAGCAACAGGTAGTGGGAATGAGAGGCAATTTAGGAAGGCAAAATCTAAGTCCTTGACTTGGAAGCTGGCTGGGATCCTGAGCCTACCATCAGAGCCGTGCCACAGCACTGCAGAGGGAACCCAAGCTGCCTCCCACTCCTGATAAAGGAGCCATGGAACCTGGCTTGAGCAGTGTGAGATAAGGCTGGGGCTGGGGGAACATGATGGCAGCAGGGGAGGGCAGGGCTGGCTCTGCCCGCACAGAGCTCTATGGACTGACAGAGCCTGGCTGCACACAGGTCAAAACCTGGTGACCCAATCAGTGTGGCCCAGGGCAGGATTTCCCCATTGAATGGCTGAGTGACTCCTTCAGTCTGCCTCCTTTCCCTGGGCACTTGGTCACCACCACTGTGGCTGCCATCACCTCAGCATGGCTGCAGAGGTGACACCAGTGTCACGGAGCTTAGTGCAGGCTGCACCAGGGGTCTGAGGACCTAGGCAAGAGCTGAGCTCCATGCTCACTGTGCAAGTGCTCTGGGAGCTCTTCAGAACACCCTTTTCCAGTTCCATGTTTCCTTTCAGTGATCTACAGATGTTTGTATGCCAAATGCTCACCTTCTGGTTCCATCTTTTATAAGGCTTTCTCCAGCAATCTCACCAATATTGTTTCTTGTCATCATTGATTTGGCATGAGGAGTTTGCTGGAACAAGGTGACTCTTTAGGCTTTGGTTTTGGCATGAGTTCTATTATGGCACTTTCATAACTTACTAAAACAAAAAGTTCCTTCTTTCTTATAGGAGATTAACCAGGCAAACAGCCAGGATAAAATAGTGCAAAATTATGGAATTAATCAGACTTTCAAGTGTGAAGACAAGATGATCAAGCTGTTTCCAAGACACTGAAACCACATTCCCCTTCTCCATCTCTTTAACACCTTTAGGAGAGGACTAAGGTTTGGTGTTTGAGTGCCTTTCTCCACAGCTGTCAGTGATTTGTGACCACACTAAGGATGATGCAGAGCTCTGCCTTCCTCTGCACACAGAGAGCTAAATGTGGAAGCAGTAGCCAAGTGTTCATTCAGTCTGGTGCCCCAAATATGTCCCCATCTTCCGTGGAGGTACTTACAGGCAGATCTGAAAGGAATGCTTATTTTCCCTTGAATGCTGCCAATGGCCACAATGTGGCCTTGTCTCCTCTTGATCATGGAGGGGAGAAGTGCTAGCAAAAGACAGAGGAGACCCATTCAGAATAACATTCCTGCTGTTGAGAATCAGTGCTTCCAGAGCATCAGAGATGCTTCAGTGAATGACAAGGTCCCTGTTCAGGGCAGGGGCTGGGCAAGGCTGTGCCTCTAAGTTAGGCTTAAGTGCTTAGGATGCCTCTGATGAAGCTGCAGCCTGGCTGGGACATCCACCTACAAGGAGACTCCTTATGCCAGTAAGGCTGCACAAAAGCTGTTAGGGCTGCTGTGATCTCCCACCTGTGTGGCCAGAGGGACTTGCTCTTCTCTGCCACCTTGCCATTTCCTGCAGCTGACACACTGCAGGCAGAGCTTTCTGTCTAACTGAAGAAGCTTCCCCCAGAAAGCTGCAGCTACAGCTAGGGTTTTACCAGCACTAACCAATCTTTCTTTGTAAGTCCCTGCCAGACCAGAGTCAAGAGGTATTTATACCAGATAGTGTCTCTAATCAGGTGCTTCCAATGCAGTCCTGCCCAAGCATCTCCTGCTCACAACTTCTGTGTGTAACTGGTACAGGACAGTGTAAGAGGGAGGAAAGGTTAAGCCATGCTTAGCTGTGTTGGCCTGCAGAAGGCATCAGCCAAATCCATTGTCCCCTCTATAATGTGGATCAGAGGTACCTTTGGTGAGGGCTATAGGGCCAAAATAATTTGTTTCCATCACTTTCTTATCCACATCCAGTCCTGTGTCCACAATTGTGCCACGGAAACTGATGCCTGCATTGTTGATCAAGATGTCCACATGACCCAGGTACTTGAGGATCTCTTGAGCAGCATTTACCACAGCTTTGGTGTCTGAGAGGTCAAACACCACTGTGTGAGGTTTGTGTGTCTGTGAATAAACAACAGTTAGCAAAGAGCAGGTCAGGCTGTGCTCGGTGTGCTGCATGCTCACTCCCATGATGGCATTTCCCAGCTCTGGAAGCTGGCAGGGCCACCCAAACCTTGTGCAGCCACAGTACAGCAGTTCCTGTTAGTAGGAATACATGACAGAGGCAGGTTGTACTCTCATCTCTTTCTGCTCCTGTAGCCTGTCCCTCATACCAGAGCTTAGGGAAGGGGCATGGGAGGTCTTCCTCAAAGTACTAAAGTTTTCTATGGCCTTACTAAAGAAAAGGCATCTCAAGAAGTCAGAGAATTAATCTCTGTGTCTTCTGCAGAAGCCAGCAATGCTGGCACCAGGGGTCTAGGCACTCTGCTTTCACTGCCACTCCAAGACAAGAAATCTTTCTGACAGCTCATTCTTGCAGGCTCGTTACAAGACACACCATGGCAGCTTGGTGTACTCCTACAGCAATACCTGTCCCAAACCACAGAGTTGCATTTTTCCTTATTGCTCAACAGAACAACCCACAGGCAGCTCTGTACCTTCTGTAATAACACAAACAGAAATCCCAGCCACATGAGACAAGCAGCCTTTGCTCCTGACGTTCATGGGCCCCACACTTACGTTCTTTCGGTGGTTGGTCACAGCAGAAAGCTCCTGTGCCAGGTCTTTGAGCTTCTCACTGTCTCTGCCACAGAGCACCAGCTTGGAGCCAGCTGCATGGAAAGCTTTTGCACACTCTTTGGAGGAAGCAAGCAAGAGAGAAAGGTAGATATTTCAGTGATGGAGACAATAGCAGATCCACATCATACCTAGTGATAGGATAAAGCTTTTGTTAGCTGGCAAGGATCTAAGGTGGCTTTCTGACTCCTGAGTGATAGGCTGCTTGACAGTCAGGTCACAGCAAGGTGGCATCTTTCCTGTGACTTGGAGAGGCAGGTGACAGCAGTGAAGCAGTTGGTGTGCTGCCAGTGGCTGTGCTGGTTACAGTGCAGTTTACATCTCCTCCCCCAACAGCTGGCTGAATTTGCCTATGCCTCTGATTTTTTCAACTATGTGCCCTTCTTAAGAGGGACTACAGCTACCTTGTGTGTGTCATCTCATGCAGCAGGGCCTGCTCTTAGGAGTTTCAGTTCTAGTACCTGGGGCTTTTTGGTCTGGTGAAGAGAAGACTTAGAGGGGATCTGATAAATGTTTCTGAATATCTGAGGGCTGGGTGTCAAGAGGGAGGGGACAGGCTCTTGGGATAGGACAAGGGGCAATGGAAAACTACGGCGCAGGAAGTTCCATCTCAACATGAGGAGGAACTTCTTTAAGGGTCATGGAGCACTTGGAACAGGCTCCCCAAAGGGGTTGTGAAGTCTCCTTCTCTGGAGACTTCCAGGACCTATCTGGATGTGTTCCTCTGTGACCTGAGCTAAGTTATGGTCCTGCTCTGGCAGGGGGAGTTGGACTCAATCTCCGGTGGTCCCTTCCAACCCCTGACATCCTGTGATCCTGTAAAGGTTTTGAGAGCCTTGAAGCTAATGGCTTCATCAAGGTGATCCTCATCATCAGGAAAAGGCTGAAGAGGGGATGCCATCCTATTGTCCTTTCAGAGGAAAACTGAGACAATACCACATTCCCCTACCCTCCCACTCTGTGATGCAGGGAGACAAACTGCGCATTTGGAAAAGAGGTGACACTGAGTGGTAACGAAGAATGCAGTAATTAGAGGTGGTCTGGTGTGTTATTAGTAACTGGGAGTGAGGGGACAGGGTAAGATCTTGGTAGTGAGTCAGTCAGGGGGCAAACGTCACTGTACAGCAGCAGAAATCTACGCACCCAGCAGCACCCAGAGCTTCATCTGCCAGCCTGTCACAGCTGGGAGGTCTCTCCTGAGGTACAAGTTCTAATTCCTCTTAATGTGCAATAGAAATTGTTTTACCACTCCCAGCTCTTTGGTTATGACAGGTAGAGGGGATGACTTCATCTTCTTTGGGATTACTGAACAGCCCTATCCTGAAGGACAAACTCACATGCAAAGACAGCATCAATTTGAGCTCAATTTGTTCTCTAAATGTACTCATCCTAATGAAAGGCCTTGATAGCAGAGAGCATCTTGTCTTCTCTTCATGAAGCTTTTAAAGCAATTAGAGAAAGCACAATTAAAGAATGTAACCACTCAAAGAATGGGGAAGAAAAATCCCCACTCTGGTTTTTATTTAGAAAAAAAAATAAACCTGATGTGGCAGTGTTGGGTTAATGGTTGGATTTGATGATCTTTAAAGGTATCTTTCAAGGAAAATGCTTCTCTAATATAATACTCAGTGGCAGTTTGAAGTTAGATTTGGACCACAAGAGAAAAGGTAACTTAATCTGAGGAGTGGAAAGCAGGCAAGGTATCTGGAAAAGCAACAAACAAGAACAGAGAAACTATTTGACTTCCTGGCTTTTTCAAGAGTTAACAGAAAGGACTTCTGACAGCACAGGAACAGCAGCACTTCTGTCTTGCTTTGAGCTCCAGTTTATGCAGGATGGGTAACATTTTCCTCTGCAAACGATGATGCTTCCTTGCACTGGCTCCAGCTCTTGCGCGGCTCTCTCAAAACTCACAGCAGTAGAAAGTTTGTGCTTATCCCAAGCACAACTCCAGGCTGGGTGGGGAATGGCTGAGAGCAGCCCTGAGGAAGAGAACCTGGGGGTCTGGGTTGATAGAAAGCTCAAGATGAGCCTGCAGTGTGAGTGCAGCCCAGACAGCAACTGAGTGCTGGGCTGCAGCAAGAGCAGTGTGGGCAGCAGGGCAAGGGAGGGGATTCTGCCCCTTTGCTCTGCTCTCCTCAGACCCCATCTGGAGTCTTGTGTGCAGTTCTGGAGCCCCCAGCACAGGAAGGACATGGAACTGTTGGAGTGGGTCCAGAGGAGGCCATGAAGATGCTCAGAGGGCTGCAGCAGCTCTGCTCTGAGGACAGGCTGAGAGAGTTGGGGCTCTGCAGCCTGGAGAAGAGAAGGCTTCCAGGAGACCTTAGAGTAGCCTTCCAGGATCTGAAGGAGGCTACAGGAAGGCTGGGGAGGGACTATTGACAAGGTCTGGGAATGACAGGACAAGGGGCAATGGGTTTGAACTGGCAGAGGGGAGATTGAAACTGGATGTGAGGAGGAAGTTGTTTGCAGTGAGGGTGGTGAGGCACTGGCACAGGTTGCCCAGGGAGGTTGTGGCTGCTCCCTCCCTGGAAGTGTTCAAGGCCAGGTTGGAGGAGGCCTTGAGTGACCTGTGCTAGTGGGAGGTGTCCCTGCCTATGGCAGGGGGTTGGAACTGGATGATCCTTGAGGTCCCTTCCAACCTTACCATTCTATGAGTCTATTACTGTGTTATTCCAAGAGATGCCCCTTCCACAGCCCTCTGCTTGTCCCACCTGTGGTACCTTCTTTTGGTACCTACCTTTCCCCAGGCCAGAGGTTGCCCCTGTGATCACCACCACTGCTTCCTGCAGGTAAGTTCGCATCCGCATCCACTGCAGCAGCCGGAAAAGGCCAAAGATGCCCAGGCTGCCAAAAAGCAGGGGGATGATGACTGTGCTGGTGAAATCCATGAGTTTTCCTTTCTGGGCAGTCTTCCTAGGGCCACAAAATGAAAGCAAACAGACCATTTCACCACCAAGGAAATTAGCAGAGGCTTGAAAAGCAGGGAAGTCTCTTAACCCTGCCTCAGACCACCAATAAACCCAATCCCATACAGAGGGATCTTCAACAGAGTTTCTCATCCCTTCATACAGACTTTCCAAAGTTCACAGCAGTATCCAATTTTAATCTGAATGCTAATATGAACATCTCAGCAGGACATTTGGCATCAGATCTTGTCAGATGTCAAGTAAGAAACTTGGGCTGAGAGATGCTGTTCCCACATTTTGCTCTTGTACAAAGTGGATTTAGAGTGGCAGCTCCTCAGCTCTGGGCTGTGTCTCTGCATTCTTCTGATTGTAATAAAACCTCTTAGCTTTCACTAGGACAGCCAGTACCACAGTATCAAAGTGCTAGAGACCAGAGATAGTGTGTGCTATCCCAGATGGATATAAGCCAGTCTGTCTTCTGGAGGTTCAGAGTAAATCTCCCCTCTGACCATGCTATTTGCTTAACACACTGAAATCTCTGCCTGCAGCTCCCCTGTCTGTCACCACCTGTTAGCAGAGAAGTTCTCTGATTCAAATGAGCCACATGTCCAACCTCATAGCCTAAAGCAAACATTAATTGTGCAGTTTAACAGCATGAAGCTGTGTCCTAATGTACTCAAATTAAAGCTGTCATTGAAACCCAAGCTAAAGCTATCTACGAGACACAGCTCATTCTGCAACTGGATTCTGCTACCAAGGCATAGCCCTAATCTCCTTCCTAAGCTCCTGCCTTCAAGGGAGTCGTTTATGTTACAGCTTACTACGTGGCCAAAGAGTAAGTGAAAGGTCACTCATTTTCCCACTGGATACACCCCTGAATTTGTTTAGTTTGATGCCAGAGTGAAGCCAGTTGCAATCCCTTCCTGGAATCTGTACAGCTTTTGGGTCACTGATAATCAAACCTAAGCATTAGCACATCTTCCCTGTTGTGCAGAGAGGCTTTGATCTACCAGATAGGTCTTTACCATGGGAAAGGGCTGGGCACACACTCATGCACTACTTCAAACAAAAGGACAGTGTGAGAAGCAGCAAACAAGAGGTAACTAATGATGCTAAGCCAGAATTTAGTGCCATAAAGCAGGACTGAGCTTGTGTGGAGCTGAGGGAATGGCAGAGGCTCTGCATGTTGTGGAACAGAGCTCATGTGGGAAGTGTCAGGCTATTCCAGATTTCCAGCAGAGCTGGGACAGAATTCCTCCAGCAGCTGCTGAGTGAACAGACTAGCTTACTAAAGTAGTGAAGTGTAAAAAATGAGTGTTTCTTAAAGGTATGGCTAGACAACAATAAAATAACATATAGATAGCTGAGCTAGCTCTAAATAAGCTTGAGAAGGCCTAAAATTAAAGCCATCAAGTTAGTACCCAGCTTTTCTCAAGCTGCTACAGAGCTTCCCATTGCCCAGCTAACTCATCCAAGTACTCCTGTGTGTAAAACATGAGGCATAATGCAGCTGGACACACAGGCCAGAGGCTTCTCTGTGCAGAGGGATTATGCCCAAAGTGGGAAATCAGAAAGTCAAAAGGATTAAACTCATCCTGTTGCAAAGCAATGCATGAGCACAGCACCCAGCTGCTCAGAGCAGCATCTTGCTCCTCCATCTCTCTGTGCTGAGCACAGAGGGAGTGGAGTTTGTAGTGATTTACAGCAGAGGACTGGCAGAGCTGATTTAAGAGTGTTACCCCTAAAGTAATTCCTGGGAAAGAGCTGTTCAGACACAAGGCCACTGGCTGCCTTTAGGCTGGATGAGCAAGAGTCCTCCTCACTGGGTTCCCTTCAGTTACTCATTTAAAGCAGCTGCCATCTTTATGTTGTCCCTGGCATCTTTTGCCCTCAAAGCTCTCTGGAGATTCAGAGGATGAGATGTGGGTGGACAGCAGGTGCTGTGCTGCCATTCAGCAATGTGGCTGACAGGACCTTTTGCAATCAAAAATCTTCAGCTCCCACTTAGGACCCTTCTTTATTTCCAAAGTGGGAGCTGGCAGGTGAAGTGGCATTTCCTTTGGGAGCCTGTGCTGAAGCTGAGGCATTTGAAAAATCTGGCCCTGAGCAGCTTTGCTTCTGATTTCAGTAAAATGCAGATAACAGGTGAGAAGGTAACTATGCAGAGGGGGCTTTTCTGACACCTTCTCTAACTAAACCACACTGGGAGATGGGAGGGAGTCTCATGACTGATTACAGAAAGGTTCTTTCACATTCTGTAGCAAAAATAAAGGTCAAGTTTGCAATGATTGACCTCTGCCACAGGGGCTGGTGGAAAAGAGCCTCCACCTTATCAGCTAAAATCTAACCAAGGAGCATCCCTTGCTCATCACTATGGACCAGTTATACCTGCTCAACTTACTCCTTAATCATGTCACTTACACATCTGCTTTCTCAAAGAAGAAGGTCTGCCTTTAATCCTTTTTTGTTTGATAAATCTTTCCTGGCCATTTACTGGTTTTCTTTTTCTCTCCCCCCACAGTTATATACAGGAACTGGGCAGATGATTCAATCCCTGCCTGAAGGCCACAGCAAGCCAAGAACACAGGCAACAGCAGCAACCCACTTTTGCAGCTTCCAGGACAGAGTTTGGATCAAAGGGTAATCAACTCTGATAGATGGGGAAGGGAAGGACTGGCTGAAAGAGAGGAGCAAGAGTGGTTAGCAGTGTAGACCCTTTTTGATTAGTGCATAGAGTTGCATTACCTTCCTCCAAGGGAAGTATCAAATGGCCCCTTAAAAACTGACCCAGAACAAAGAAAATCACAGCTCAGGATTGAGAAAGAGGACAGCCTAGCTGAACTACATTATTTTGGCAAGAAGGAGGAATGTCTGTAGCACTTGAGAAACAAAATTTGCTTTGATTTCATAGGAGAGCTTACATCACAACCCCCTGGGTCCTTACTTTAGCTTGTCATATTGAACATGCTGGAAAAGTCATTGATTAAATACCAGTGGAACAAGACAGCCCAGGCCATAGAGCCCCACTGCAGCATGTTCAACAATATCCACCTTACAGAGCCCTGTGCCAGGCTGCTGACAGGGCAGGGTGGCACTTAACTCTGAAAACTGAACAGAAAGTATTTGGTGGAAAGACCAAAGGAAAGAATTGCTACAACCTGAAGAAGTTGTATTCTGTTCACTAGTAGGGTTATTTGCTGCAAAAGCCAGAGGGGAGGGGGGAGGGAAACCACCAATCAAACCTGCTGTGATCTCAAGGAGAATGAATTATCACAGATAAAGATTCACATCAACAAAAAATGTGAAGCTGCAAGACATAGGCTGGGAGAAAAAGATAAAAAGCATAAAACCCAACTTGAGCTAAATAACATTTTAAAGGAGCTAAAGGCATCCCAGGGCAGATAATGCCATGTCACATCAAAAACATGAGAGAGCAGATCCATGACACTGGATCTCCACATCTACTTTGAGGTGAACAGGGTATCCTCAGGGCTCTTGCTCAAAGGTCTGAGAGCCCACTGTCACCTGTGGTCAGAGATTTGGGTATTCATGCTGAAGAAAAAAATTACTGATTCTTGACAGATAATGCTTATCACACCAGGTTATGGGCAGGGGAGAAGCCAGTGCTCAGAACTGGTTCAGATTAAGTCCTGTCATTCTCAGTTCTCCATCCCAAAAGACAGGATTGGAACATGTAGGGTGTTAGAGAGCAGGAGTGAGAACACCAATAGCATAAGCACATTACAGGTTTACCATAGCTGAAAAGTTTACCATAAAAATCCCAGCTATCCACTCAAAAAGCTTTCCCCTTAAAACAGAACCTGGATCTTATGCTGGAAAAGCCAGGACAGTGATTTCCAAAGGAATGAGGATCTCAGTTAATAAGGTCAGCAGCATGCTAAAGGTGGCAAAGATGAGACTGAGCTCTAAAAGAAATAAACCCATGACAGTTCCCCTAAGCAACACCTATTCTCCTTCAGTCTCAGCCACCTAGAATCACATTGTCCTCTCTCTGACAAATGGCAGCAACTGGGAGGCTATTTTCAGAGATGGAAAGGTGTCATTTAAAAGGTGGGGGGATAAAAGGAAGGCCAAAAAAAATCCTTTTTTCCTATGGAAGCCCTCGTCCAGAAGCAGAGCAGCTCTCTGCTTGACTTGCTACTGACTTTAGTCTGAAGAAAGCAGTGTCCTACCTTAGAAAAGCACTCACTTGCCAGGGGCCCTGTGAAGTGGTGTCTCTCTCTGGTCCTTTAACAGCACAGACCTGACTTAAATTTGGCTGCGGGCAGCAGTCCAAGCAGAGGCTCTGCCCAATGCCAGCACAGCCAAGGACTGCCTCTGAAAATGAACCTCTGGCCTATGGGCTGTGACCTTTCAAATGGGGGTAATTTAACCCCAGCCTGCAAAGATGGAGGGGAATTCAAACTGAGACAAAACTTACGTCACCCTCTGATTATGGCCAGTGCTAAACAATTTCTAGTTCTGGGGCAGAGATGTGCTGCTGAGGGACACAGTTTAGTACCAGACTTGGTAGTTAGATAATGATTGCACTCAATGATCCTCAAGGTCTTTTCCAACCAAAATGATTCTGTGACTAGACCTTAGAGTAGGGAGGGAGGGACTATTGACAAGGTCTTGCAATGACAGGACAAGGGGCAATGGGTTTAAACTGGCAGAGGGGAGATTTAGACTGGATGTGAGGAGGAAGTTGTTTGCAGTGAGGGTGGTGAGGCACTGGCACAGGTTGCCCAGGGAGGTTGTGGCTGCTCCCTCCCTGGAGGTGTTCAAGGCCAGGTTGGAGGAGGCCTTGAGTGACCTGTACTAGTGGGAGGTGTCCCTGCCTATGGCAGGGGGTTGGAACTGGATGATCCTTGAGGTCCCTTCCAACCTTACCATTCCATGATTCTATGATTCTGTGAATGCAGAGTGTCCATAAAAAGCAGTCTGAGTCTTTCCACACTCTAGGTAGAGGAAAAAAAGAGGCAACTTGTGCCTCACTGGTGTGGTTAGTATTGGGGACACACTGATGTTGTAGTACACACTTGAAGATGGGCACTGTGCTAACTAAACCAAAAATCACTTTTTTTTTTTTTTTTTCCCTGTCTTCCATTAGGATTCTTGAGAGCTCTGAGCACAGCTGAGCAGCAGGTGAGTTTCTCATCACACTCTTTGTCAAAGCCCAGTGTTTACTGGAGAAATAGGAATTCCCTCCAGCAGCCCAAGTTCACCAAATCCCTTATAAGCCATGACAGGAGAAAGGTAAGAAATACTTGTGTTTTATATAGAAAAGTAAGGAATACTTCTGGTTTATATCAGCCAAACAGTTTTACTCACCCAACTGCTTTGGCAAGAAAATCTAAGCCAGTAAGGGGGAGAAAAAGTCCTATGGCATTGTCTGTGTTAAGACAAAGGGAAAATTTCTGATAATTTCTTTGCTGCACAAGATCTCCATAAATGGAAAGCTAAGCTCCAAAATTATATCATTCAGAATGCAGTGAGGGAAGAAAAAAAATAAGAGTGATTACATTAAGTCAAACAATTGAATTACTAAAATGCCAGTGGGCACTTCCATGCTTACATCATCAGCCCTCATTCCAGAACTTTAGAAGCAGAAAATAATGTAAAAGACCCACTGATGTCTTCAGAAACCAGTAAAGCTCCTAAGAAGGAACACAGGAAATGGACAGAGCTCCTCACTACAACACAAACATCTCACACAGAAACAAGAGGAGTGTTCAGGGGAAGGAAAACAACAACCCAGCAGGGATTTGCAAAAGAAATGATGGCACCTGGTGAGACCAGGAGTGGCACAGCTGTGTCCTAGTAGCTGGTCAGTCTTAGGAGCTGGGAACAAACAAACCTTTGAGAGTCATTGAGGGGTGAGTATCTGGCAGTTGGAATATTCTGAATTAACTTTTTTTCCAGTGGGATTCAACCAAGTTGCCATCTCTCCTAAGCATCATTTGAAGAAACACCTGGGAAATCCATTTGCTGTGTCTCAGTAGCCACTCAACAGCAGCCTGCTTGTTTTTATGTAACTGGTATGCAAAACAGCCACCTCGGGGAGGTGGGGGAGGAGTAAGTTTTCAGCACTCAGAAACCTGACTGAGCTTGAGAAATCATCTTCATGCAAATTTTGCCACTTTATCCAGTTACGAGCTTCACTTCCAACCATCCCATTTCAAAGCCCTCTACTAGTGCTTGGGATACAAAGTGACAAAACCAGAAAATTACTTTCTCTGGCACGGCAAAAGTGTATTTCCCAATTCAAGACTCGCCTAAAACATAGTGCGAAAACTAGAGCTGGGCTAATGTCTTTCCCCGCCCCGATTTACGCCTCTGATAGCTGTGACGGCGATGGACTCTGCACTGGAGAGCCCAGGGTTACCCTGCGTGCAGATGAGAGTTTGCCCAACCTCTTCCGCATTCACCAGCCCTCCACCGGCGGAAGACCCACACCCGTCCCTCCCCGTGCGTCCCCGAAGGCGATCACCACTGTACGGGCAGTGGGGGATTGATCCCGTCGGACCCCGCAAGGTCATAGGGGGAGCCGGAAGCGCGTTGCGCCCCGGTCGCCGGCGGTAAGGAGCCACCCCCCTGCCGGGATCGGACCGAGGCGCCTGCGCCAGGGCTGAAGGGACGGGGAGAGCTGCGGGGCCGCCGGGCCCTACCTGGCTACTTCTGTCACCATGGCCACCGCCGGAAGTGCTGGGGGCGCGCATGCGCCCGAGGCACGCTAGGAACGGGCAGAGGTTCCGTCGGAGCAACCAATGGCAGGCATCCGCTCCGCGGCGCCGGCGGAAGCTGCTGTGCCGCTGGTCCCGCAGAGGCGCTGCCCGCCGGGGAGCGGTGCTCGCGGCTCAGGGTTCCGCCCGCCGGATCTCCTTGCCGCTCGATCTGGAGCTCAGGGCGTGCTGTGCCGTTTCTTCCCTTCATCCCCTGCCCCGCAGCGTAACTCTATGGGGCTCTAGCCCTTCCTGTGGGCATTGCTTCTCCCGTGGCTCCTTGCAGGTTGGCCTCCGGCCGAGCTGCTCGGTGGGATTTGCTGAAGGGGGCAGCGAGAGCCTGAGCGGCTGTCACCTGGTCAAGGGAGGGCAGAATTGTGTCTGCCGTGAGCAGCTGAGCTGGGCAGGGTGTACCCCGGCTTGTTTGAAGAGAGTCCGCTCTGATTACCAATTTGATCTCCAAACCGCATCTCTGACGAGGTCAGAAGATTCCCCATTTGCCATTGTCTTACGTGCGTGTTGCTGATGCCACTGCCCTGAATTCTGTGCTCTTCAGTCTGAGTGCTGAAGGAGGAGAGGCTGCAGCTGGGGTTGTGTGCAGTGCACGAGGAACGATGGGTGAAGAGAAGGCCACGTCTGGAGGGCAAAGCTGCGATCGGGGGACATCTGATTTCTCTGGTTTTAAATGAGCTCTGTGCAACGATCCTCACAGACCGCAGCAGAGAAATGGAAGCGTTTCAGTTTGTGGTGAAATGAGGCCTGAATGTGCCACAGGTCCTGTAGGTTTAACTCTTCCTGTTAAGGTAAGGGCACTGATAACAGGTAATAGAGCATCGCCAGACTGTGGCACAAAATCACTTTTTTAAACCAAAGTCCTTGGTGATCCCCAGATCTCCATGGACTCCATGGTGTAAGGAGCTTTTGCCATGAGGAAGCAGAGGGTTCATGGCCTCATCCCATCACAGGGAACTTTTCCACTTATCTGTTATGGTTTGTGTGAGCAGAAGATAATTCCCAGAGGCAGCATCCAGAGACAGAGGCAGTTAATCCCAGCTGAACAGCATCAAGATAAAGGTTAGGGTTTTATGACAACTGTATAAAAGACAGCTTTATAATGTGTTTTTATGATAACAGTGTTCTGCCCCTCTCCTCTTAAAAAGGAAAACCCACTGAAGCTGGGAATTAATTTCACTAGGTTTGCCATTAGTGAGGGATTGATACCTCAGGGAAAAGGAGCAAAGCATTCAAGATCTTACTAAGAAATAATCACATTCTGAAAGGTCTGAGGATAATGCACTTTTCTGGCTTCAGGACCAGTGCAAAATGAAAGAATAATTTTGTTTAGGCAAATAAAAAAAAAAAATTAAAAAAAAAAAAAAAAGGGAAGAAGGTTGCTTATGTTTTGGCAACCTTAACTGGAAGCTGTAGTCAGTTCAGTCTTTTGAAAATCAGAGCTAGAAAAAGCCATTTCAAACTTCCTTCCCCACCAAAGTGGGGCAGGGAGAGTTGCCTGCCACATTCTCCTTCTTACAGGACAGCAGCTGCCTGAGACCTCCATCCAGGCTCCTGTGGCCATTTCCTTTGTATCTGGCAGCCTGTTTGTTTTAACAGGGAATAGTCTGTCACCAGCCTGGGAGGTGCTGGCAGCACTGATTGAAACCAAGTGCTCTGCAGTGATTACACAAGCAGCCAGTGATACAGCAAAAGGATTAGACTGGAGTTGCAATTAGAGAAGGAAAGGCTTTTAACCAAGGCTTGAATTTGTTTCTGTGATTGAGATTCTCTAGGTTAACCCAGTGTAATTAGAAACAAACTCACAGTTGATTTAAACCTGATCATTTGCACATTGCACACTGGATAGCAGTGAGGTGAGTGACTTCTGTCAAAAAGCCTTTGTTCCAGCAGTGTTAGAGAGGAATCTACCCTGAACTGAGGACTTTTGGAGACCTTACAGACCCAACTAGTAAATGTTGGGGTACTCTTCCAAAACTACACTTGTTTTTATTAGCACTCAGTCTCCTCTTCTTTTCTCACTCCATCAGTCCAGAACTGTAAAGGGCTGGGATCTTTTTAGCATTTCAACAGTTCCTTGACAGACATCCTGCTGTTCTGTTGCTGCCCTCCTGAAGTGTAGGAACTCTTCTTTGAGGGAAAGAAATACCTCCAAACTCAAAGAACTACTTGCACTTGTGTTTGGTGACATCTGCTTTAGTGCAAGCATCACTGAATGCAGATCTACAGCCTTTTAACCCTATTCTCTAGGGTAGCAATTTTGTGCTCTAGTTCTTCCAGACTCTGATTTGTCACCTTTTTTCAAGGAGTATAGGATGTAGCTTCTCTCTTGAGAAAACCTTTGGTTGCTTACCCTGAGAGCAAAGATCTGTGTGGATATCCCCACAGGGGAACAAAAGCCCTCTTGGGGGAAAACATCCTTGAAATAGTTTGAACTGAGGTTCTCAATTTTGCAGTGCCTTCGGCTGGAAAATGTAAATGTTCAAAGGGCTATGGCATGATTAAAGATTTTTTTATGTCAGCTTCTGATACTAGAGTGCAGGCTCTTCTCCCCTCCCTGCTTGCATAGATTGGGTTTATAGGAGTGAATGAAAACAGACTAGGGTATTAGGGGAAGAAATAGACCTCAGGTGGAAAACAGAGAAAGGCCTTCCTGGGACTCTGCCCTTCTTTGCCCCTGCAGCCCTGTGCAGGTAGTCACTGTGGCCTTTCCAGCTAGCAGAGCTGAGATTTTTGTGCCTGTTATAGTTCTGGTTTGTAACTGGATTCTCTCAAGGACATCAAACTCCTTTTGGAGATCTCTTGCTGCACACCTGGTGACTGGTCTCTCACCTCTTCTCCCTGGGAGAATTGAGCTCCAGGTTCAGTTCACTGCATTCACAGGAGTTTGCACCACCTGAGTTTCTCCCTCTCCTCTCCCTCTCCTCTCCCTCTCCTCTCCCTCTCCCTCTCCTCTCCTCTC